>JADRCD010213654.1:0-52889 GCA_019843815.1 Montemys delectorum
TGACACAAATGAAGAAAATTCTTGTTGCATGTTAGCATAAATATTCAAAGATAAGTTCAAGCCCGATACAGAGGGGTAGGTGTTTCATCCTAGCACCCAGGGGGCTCAGGCAGGCAGATGTATGTGAGCTAGAAGCCATTCTGGTCCTGATATGAGGATACATGAAAATTAAGTCTGCAGAGTAACCCTGTCTCACAAACAAACAAATAGAAAACTCAAACAAGAAATTGAGGCTATGCTTTCTATGTTGATATCAAAACTCACTAAAATGTGCAAGGATATTAGAAGACTGATTATATAGGTCTGAACGAATATGTGTCCCATGGGCTTATGCTTTTGCAGCTGGATCCCCAGTTGGTCACAATGTTTTGGGAAATTTAGTTGTTAGAAACTTACTGAATAAAGTATGACACTGGGGGTAGGCCCTGAGAAAAATGAACAGACCTAAGCCACCTTAGTTCTCTCTTCCTCCCTAGTGACTGAGGTTTAGGATGTCCTCTCTCAGCTTTCTATTTCAACAACATGGCTATTTGCTATCAGGCGTGAATGCCATGGTGGATGGTTATCCTCTGGAAGCATTACCCAAAGTGGTCTTTTTCTTCATTAGTTTCCTTGATCAGGGTGCTTTAGGAAAGCACAGACAAAAACCAATTATAGAAAAACATGTTATAATTGGATTTAAGGTTCCCTTTCAGAGAAAAAAATTTATGTCATATACTGAAAGCAAATCGAGAACAGGATGTATGTTAGGTCAAGAGGATTATGAGGCCATTTTAAGAGATGATATCATTTAAAATCATAATCTATATTGTGTTTTCTTTCATTAAAAAGTAGATGACATAATGGTCTCACAGCAAATATTTAGACATAATAAAATATATATTTAAGGTTTAGACACAGAAATATATCTTTTGTTTTATTTTGTTTTCTAAAAGTCCTTTCATGTTTGCCAAATTGCTATTATGTTAAGTTGCCAAAAATCACAAAATTCTCCAGATTTTGTTTTATTAGATATCTTCTTTATTTACATTTCAAATTTTATCCTCTTTCATCACTTCCCTTCTGAAACTCCCCCCATCCCATCACCCCTCCCCCTGCTCATTAACTCCCACTTCCCTGCCCTGGCATTCCCCTATACTGGAGCATTGAGGCTTCACAAGATGAAGGACATCTCCTCTCATTGATGTCTCACAAGGTCATCCTCTGCTACATATGTGGCTGAAGCCTTGAGTCCCTCCTTGTGTACTCTTTGGTTGGTGGTTTAGTCCTTGAGAGTTCTACAAATACTGGGGTAGTAGTTTGAGCTCAGCTGCTCCATATGTTTGACAGCCAGCTCCACAAGCATTGGTACAAACATGTGTGCTGGCTCCCTCTCCAGGACAGCAGGGAGAAGACACAGGAAGAAAAGTTTTAGAATCCTGAAGCAGTATTTCACTGAAATTGACTCAAGCAATGTGTTCTGTAAACCAGAGTCTGAGTAAGTGTTGCATTTTTCCAGATAAGGTAAAAAGGATTGTCCACTGGAGGGTGGTTGTTAAGACTTACAAATGGAATGTGCAGGTAGTGAGCCAACAACCATCTGCCATTTTTTGTTCAGCTCAACCACAGTAAATGTTCCTGTGAGGGGAAATTCCAAAAACAAAACACCATAGGGATCTTTCTTCCCCCTCTGTCTGTCTTAAAATTGGGGGATGCAAAAGGCATGACCAGAGTTCCCTCGACCAAGGATCCCCAGTATAGTCTGGCCCCACCTTAGAATCCTGGTGTTGTCTGGGCAGGGGCATGCAACCCCTTGTCTCTGACTCATTTCCTGTTATGTGATCTGCTTAAGCCTTCCACCAACCCCAGAAGGTTTCCTGGCCTCTCTGTCAAATTGAAGTGACTCAGAGAGACTCCAAAGAGCTCAGGGAGATTGACTGAGACCTCAAGCTTTTTCTCTCAAAAACTTGAAATCAACAAAGTTACTCTGCAGGACAGATATGATGTGACCATCAAGGCTCAGTAGGAATTTTTATTTGTTTTGTCTTGTTTTGTTTTTGCTTGCTCAGTCCATTGACATCCTGTTTTTTGGTTTCTAGGTTGCTTTTGTTTTAGCTTTCTTTTCAATACCTGGTCTCAAGTACTCCAGGGGGGTCACAAACTGGGTAGGTAGTATAGATGACCTTAACATGATCCCTTTCCTGCATCAAACATAGTAATAATATTGAGTATTTTGAGAATCAAATAATACATAAAAATTTTCTTTTCATACCCAAAAGTATCAATAATGAACACTTATTACTATCCATAACTGAGGATCATATATCTAATGTTGAATTGTTGTTGCTTCAAAACATACAAAATATTTTTTGGGAATTAGGCATAGTAAAAGAGCATAAAATATTAAAAATTAATCATTAGGAATTATATTCAAAAGCCCTTCCTTGCTATCACCTCACATACTGAGATATTATTTAAATGCATTATATATCTGTGTACATTGTCTAACAATCAGTTTACTTAAAAAACGATTATCAGTGGTCCTAGGTAAAAAATTATTTTATCAGTAAGCATATTTTTAAATTTTCAAAATAGCAAAAACTCTTTGAAGTTAAACATTAAGAAAATGCTGACTTCAAGCTCAGTGTAAAAAATTATCAATAATATTTCCATGATGTTTGCACAACACTCTTTTAATATTTCCAACTGTTAATATGCAACAAACAGAATAATTATTTTGAGATATATTTCATTGTTGAGTCTCCCTTTTCATTCCTGTGTTCCATAAGTATTGTTATAATGTGTCCTCATTTTCATTAAATTCTAGAAAGAGTTTTAGTTTCTTTTTTAATTTCTTTCTTTCTTGACCAAGTAATTATTAAGTAGAGCACTGTTCAGCTTCCATGTGTAAGTGTGGATTCCATTGTTTTTGTTGGTATTTAAGATGAGCCTTAGTCCATGGTGACCTGGTAAGAGTACATTGGATTATTTCAATCTTCTGTTTTGTGACCTATTATATGGTCAATTTTGGAGAAGGTACCATGTGGTGCTGAGAAGAAGGTATATTCTTTGGTTTTAGGATGAAATATTCTAAAAGTATCTGTTAGATCCATTTGATTCATAACTTCTGTTAGTTTCACTTTGTTTAGTTTCTGTTTCCATGATCTGTCTATTACTGAGAGTGGGGTGTTGAAGTCTCCCTCTATTATTTTGTGGGGTGTAATATGTGCATTGAGCTTTAGGAAAATTTCTTTTATGAAGGTGGGTGCTCTTGAATTTGGAGCAAAGATTTTCAGAGTTGAGAGTTCATCTTGGTAGACTTTTCCTTAGATCAGTATGAAGTGTCCTTGCTTACCTTTTTTGATAATTTTTGGTTGAAAAATGTTGTTTTTATTCAACATTAGAATGGCTACTTCAGCTTGTTTCTTTGGCCCAGATGGAAGTAACCCCTGCCACTGGTTGGGTGGAGTTCCTGGGTGCCTGGGTACTGCTGGTCCTAGTTTCTTCTGATGTTGGGATAGATGTTGTGTCCTCCTCACCTCTGATCCTATCATCCTGGGTATGTTGGAATATATCTTTAAGAACATTTTTTTGATAACAAGAATGATCCCAGTGTCCCATCTCTGATGGTAACTGCTTTTGAGTAAAACTGTGCTTCCACATTCTACAGCTGTCAGCCTTGCTCAAATATGGAGCCTGTATATATTTTATATGCAGTTGGGTGTGAACAGCCTCGCTCTAGTCTATAATTCTTAGTGGAGATCCCAAGGCTTATATACAATGCTGCATCCTTTCTAGAACAAAGAAATACAGTATGGAATGCAAAATACAAGGATAACTTAAAAGAAAAATTATTCTTTCTATTTTAGCAGATAAAACATGTAAAATCTGTGTATACAATCACCATTACAAGCCAGATATAGAATAAAATACCTTGTGATATTATTTTATAAGCATATTTTCATGAAGAATTAAAATATTATGTATTGAAGAATTAATTTGAAAATATTTAGTGAAATAAACAAAAAAGTTATCCTAAGGTAGCATTAATGCCATGTACCACTTTCTAATATATGAAAAAACGAATATAGATAATAATTTCATAAATTTCACAGAGGTTTCCCTTCAGAATAGTTAGAAGTGTATTAGTAAATAAATGGAACATGACAACATAATAAGTTAGAATAATTTTTATAATATAAATGAATGTTTTGAGTTGTATAAAATTTATAATAACTCTTCATTAATTATGGCTACATTATTGCTCACAAATCTATTGCTGCCCAACTTAAAATCTGAATCTTTTGACTTCAGCAATATTCTTTGCTTTATTATTGGAGCTCACTCATCTAACATGATTGTAGAATGCAAGGATCAAGAACTACAGGAAAACACAATCAAACAGGTGAAAGAAATGAGAAAAACCATCCAGAATATAAAAATGGAAATAGAAACAATAAAGAAATCAGAAAGAGAGACAACCCTGGTGATTCAAAACCTAGGAAAGAAATCAGGAGTCATAGATGCAAACATCACCAAAAGAATACAAGAGATAGAAGAGAGAATCTCAGGGGCTGAAGACACCATAGAAAACATTGACATACAGTCAAAGAAAATCCAAAAAGCAAAAAGCTCCTAACCCAAAACATTCAGGAAATCCAGGGTGTCATGAGAAGAACAAATCTAAGGATAATAGGTATAGAAGAGAGTGAAGATCCCAATGTAATGGGCTAGTAAATATCTTCAACAAAATTATAGAAGGAAACTTCCCTAACCTAAAGAAAGAGATGCTCATGAACATACAAGAAGCCTATAGAACTCCAAATAGACTGGACCAGAAAAGAAATTCTTCCTGGCACATAATAATAAAAACACCAAATGCACTAAACAAAGAAAGATTTTTAAAAGCAGTAAGGGAAAAAAGGAAAGTAACATATAAAGGCAGGCCTATCAGAATTACACCAGACTTCTCACCAGAGACAATGAAAGCTAGAAGATCCTGGTCAGATGTTGTACAGAATCTACAAGAACACAAATGCCAGCCCAGGCTACTATACCCAGCAAAACTCTCAATTACCATAGATGGAGAAAACATGATATTCCATAAGAAAACAAAATTTACACAATATTTTTCCACAAATCCACCCCTACCAAGGATAATAGATAGAAAACATCAACATACAGACCAAAACTACACCCCAGAAGAAGCAAGAAGGTAATCTTTCAACAAATCCACACAAACCTAATTCCACCTCTTACAACAAAAACAAAAGAAAGTGACAATTACTTTTTCTTAATATCTTAATATGAAAATTAATATTACCAACATATGCTAGTCTATTGAAATCCAGTAATATGGGGAATTAGAAATTTGTTGACTGTCATCCAATGGTCTCTCTAACTTGGTAATTGGAGAAATAGGTCCAATATTGTACAATCTATATAAACTTTCAGCTTGTTTGTGACAGTGTCTGGCTGTGTACAACATAAGGGTCTTGAAATCTTTCTTCTCCTATCTCTATTAGTAGTATTTTTTAGCTCATGTTTTTACACTATACTATGGTTTTCAGAACAGCTTATATATTTCAAGAGTATTTATATACCCCAAAGAAACATAGACGATTAACTAGGGAGGTTGCTTGTAAGAGAACAACAAAGAATGAGACTGAATGCTTCACTTGATATTTGTAACTCTTGTATCAAGTTTGAAGAAGAGAACTTTGTAAGTTACTCTTTCTCTGATATGAATGCTATTCCAAATTATCACAGCTAATGAACCAAATCCTTACCCTCACCAAATGTCTGTGCCACCCTCCAAGCAGAACCGTTGTTCACTGAAACAGTTGGTGAATGACTTTATGGATAGAGACCATCTTAATACACACACCATTTCTTAAATGACTAACCTGTTCTCTGTGGGCTGAGAATAAAGTCACTCACTCAAGTCAAATAGCTTTGACCATAGCAGGAAGTCTGTATCCAAAATCATACCTACAATTCATTTCTCAGTGCAGCAGAACTGTCAACTCTCAGTTTAGCTATTATGGAGGTATACATTGTACCACATGTTCCTCCTAACTGGAATATTCTCCCTGCCAATGTTCTTGAGGAATGTTCTCCCTGCCCAGGTTTTTGTCTACATAACCAGAAACAGTAAAATTCCATGAAGCAACAATATGTCTGATATTCCTCAGGAAAATGGTAATGCTATGGCCTTCAGGACAGACCTTAAGGCTGTGGGTAAGAACTATGAATACATGTGTTGAAGAATACATGAAATAATGTAAGAACTCTTCTTTAGAGGATTTCTCAACTATGCAGAATATAAAGATGCAATATGAATTGTATAAGGGGATCCATGTACCTGAATTTACAGAGGTAGCTTCACTAATGAGTCAGTAAAGGGAAAGGAATGGTTAAAAACAAGGCTCATGGTGCAAGGAATAAAGGAGTACCAGGAAGTGAGGAAGTGGTGATCTCAGACAAAATCTCCCCCAGTTAAGGTTCCTGTTTGTGTTTAAAAATACAGGCACATTTCTGAGTTCAAGAACAGCCTGGAACAGATCAAGTTCTAAGTGAGAAAAACGTTAGGTCCAGGTATCTTGGGACACACCTTTAACTCCAGGATTCAGGAGTCAGAGCCATGCACACCTATGAGTTCAAGATCTATTGACAGAGCTATTTCCAGAACAGCCAAAATTAGTCAATGAAGGAGTTGAAAAGCAGAAAGCTAATTTCTCAGTTAAATCTAGCCTCTATGTCTAGACTTAGCAACCAGAAAACACACCCAAGCAAACTACATAACACCTGCTATATTTTTTTAAAGTGTACTTCCTTTCTTTTTCTAAGAGTTACAAGATTTAAAAATGATAACTCATGAGATAATCAATAGGGAACCAGGGGTATATAATTGAAATGATTTGTAACTCCTATGTAAGTATGCTTCCATAGGCAATAAAGTCCTATCTAGAGATCAGGCTCCAACACAGGACAGAGTTGTCAGCTTGCATCCATCATTAACTGCAGATCATTTTCCCACCACACTACATTTCTCCTTAGAACACTTTCCTACTCAAGGCAGGACCTCACAATCTGCACATCATGACAGCTCTTCAAAATCTCAACCTATATGAAACATAGCTACAGGAAGAGGAATAGCATGGATTTCAAGAGCCTTCTACCTTCAAAATAAAAGAAGTGAACAAAGTTATTAAACAGGACATTTCTCAATGATTTTAAATAAAGGTCTTCATCACAGTATATCATCACTATCTATAGAAAATTCTTACTGATATAAACCACATGGTTCTCCATAGAGGTAGAGATCAGACTTCTTAAAACTATATGAAAACTGTTGTCAGCACTTCTAGGTATTAGAACATACTTAGAATCTATTTTATTTCATTCAACCTTTAGAAACAATACATGTATTTATCAAGTGTGTTGTACTTTCTTGCAGAACAAACACATCATTCAATGGCTCAGGGTGCATGGCAATTATCATGGATTTCTTCAGTATTGTAAACTTGTCATCATAACTACTTATAGCCATTCTCATCATTGTCTAATGAACACTGTCCAGAAGAAAAGTGTGCCTTTCCAACTTATTCCTCAAGATGGACTTACTTCTGCTTTAGTTGCATACATGACTTTGTGTGAGATCATTTATCAATTGAAACTTACCTGAACCTATTTAAAATGTAGAATATTACAATTCATCTCATAAAACTCTGTTTAAAACTTCATTGAGTGCTGTATTTTTATAAACAACATTAATATAGACTGATCACGATAGAAGTATAGTACAATCAAGCTACTGTGTGCCAGAGAGAAATTAATGTTCAGGACCTTAGAGCGCCAAGGAGCCTCTTTTCAAACTTGCCCCTGTGATCTTATTCTCTCTGTGATCTGCCTTCTTCCTGCTTTCTCTACAAGCTTCCAACAAGCAGATCCATTATGAGCTAATACGTGAACTCTTAACTGATTAGGCAAAACAATCTTCAAATCCCTATGCCTTGTGGAAGGTCCTTCCCCTCCCCCAAACACACAAGCATATCATATTCTTCTTCCTGGCAGTTTTTAGACAATTTTAAGATTAAATTTATTCATTTTATTTTAGATGGTTTTATTTTTGAATGTTTTGCCTTCGTGTGTATGTATGTTCATTTGCATGCTCTGTATCAATGAACATCAGAAGAGGAGGTCAGATTCCCATAATTAGGAAATATAGGTGGATATGGAACATGATGTGGTGCTAACAATCCCATCCTGGTCTTTTACAAGAGCAACACATGCTTTTCAAATCTCAGCCATCTCTAAATATATACCACTTAATTCAATTAATTTTACTAATGAATGAATTTTGTTTAGTGATCATGAACTATTTAGACTGGGAACATGTCCTTTCTATATCACACATGACTGATCCATGATGAGGTTAAAGATCTTGCATCCATGTTTATATCTAACAATAAGAAAATGGTGGAATCTGATACAATTCACTTTCCTTCTATAGCAGATTTATTGGTTGATGGGATGTTGGATAGCAGAAGTTTCCTGTATTATAAATTCCTTCATGATTAGGGAGTATCCTTATAAAAGTTAGTACCTAAATTTATGACCAACTAGAGAAATTCAATGTCAGAGAGAGAACCAGATTGAATAGCTCAGCTAAGAGAAGAGTTTGAGCCTTAGCAGCTAAGTTGAACCAGCCAGTTAAGAGTTGTGAAACAACAAAAATGGGGGGGGGCTTATTCAGTAGCAAACATCAGAGAATGAAAACACTCTAGATCTACATAAGATTGTATGGAGGGTAGACGATTACAGGACTATGCCTAGGTTAATAGACAGAGGCAGGAAGCCTCCCAGACAGTTACAATAGAAGAATGACAATAACTTTTACAATCTGGTGGTAACATCTGACATTGTGCATTATAGTAGCTCAAGAATGTAAGAAGAGAAGAAGCTTAACTCAGAGTAATAAATGCAAAGAACACAAAAGAAAAGCAAACAGTACAGAAAAAACAACAGTGATTATTCTACTAATTCCACACAGTGCATCAGTGAGAAAACAATTGAAGGACTGAATATCATTTAGACTGGACAGAATATTTGATTCAGAAAACATTTGGATCTTCTGGAGAAAAACTTTGGTCAGGCCATTCACTCTGTCAACAAATACTTTGGACTCTCTGGTGATAGCATTCAGCGTGTCAAAAAAAGCTATGCAAATAGGTGCAGGGGGCAGAGTTATCAATGTCCATACCCAGATTTTCTTCTTATGGGCTACAATCTCAATCTGCCAGGCACAACATGGCAAGACAATTTGTGGGTAACAGAGGTTTTTCAGGTTCAAGGTGAGGCTAGATCCACAGGAAAAAGTGCAGATGTTACAGTGGGAACTTGGCTAAAATCCAATAAGGAAGATCAAAGGCCCTAAGAGCGAATCCATTACTGACATTTTCTGTATGTATAAATGGTCCTTTTCATACAGCCACAGCCTCAGGCTCCTTCCTGTCTGGTAAAAGAAACTCTTTTCAATTGGCAACAGTTGTTTCAGAGACTCAAAACTAATCAAATATTGAGATCAACTCACTGGTGATTGCACTGCCTATAACCGAAAGTCTATATCACCACATCTAATGTTATTCTCTGTGAAACTTTCCGGAATCATTACTGAAGGAGAATCTGGCAAAATCAAATTCATGTCCTCTATCTACTGATTGGGAAGACCCACCCCAACCCCTGCTCAATCCATCTAACATACCTGAATCCTTTGTTAGAGTCTCCTTTGCCTTTAGCATCCAGGGCTCTTAGCTTTAACTTAACGTTGATCAGATTTGGCTGAACAGAGGGAGAAATGAGTATGAGAAAACACTGGTCAGAAAGAACCTGGAACTTTTCATGAAACCAAAATGAAACTGCTAACGCCTAGCAAAAGTATCTGTATGAATGAAAGAGAAGATACCGTGGAAAATGTCCCCTTTTCCCTGAGGATTTCAGTTTACTGTACAAGACTCCTTCACACTGTTGACACAGGATCAGAGTCCTTTTCCCAGGAATCCTGAAGAGCAGCAAGGAAGACTGCAAGAAATCAATTACGACCCACAGAATCAAGACAGCTAAAGTTCTCTAATGAGAGCTGCTGTCTGAAAAAGAAAATTAGATATGAGTACAGGGTCTAAGCATTCCCACAACTGTAAGAATTTGCAGTACAAAACTCAACAAATGATGAATGTGCACAGGCAGAGTACTTTTCATTAACCAAGGAATCATCTAAAGGTGCTGTCTAATTTTGTCTTAATCTGTAGTGAATTTTGTATCTATAAAATACCCTGGCCCAATATCATCCTGTAACAGCATGTATACTGGGCTGGCCTGGACTTTTTTACCTCTGAAAGAAACTCAGGACAAATGGCTAACTGGAGTGCCAATTAATATATCAATGTGGACATTGTTGACTAAGCGCATTCTTGGCTTCTAATTCCTTTCTTGGCCAGCACCTCTATCTTCACCTCTCTTTCTCCATACACCTCCCCCTCCTCTCATGGCCAGTTTTAGTACAGAAAGCCAGATGCCTCAGACTGTTTTCTCCCTCAGACTGTAAAGCCCAAAATTAACCCCTAAGCTCTACCTGCCGAAGAACCAGGTATTTCCTGGAACACTGCCATCTGCAAGTCTTAGGAAAACAATGAAGACTAATGAGAAACTATAATGCTCTATATAATTGTCTTGGAAACCATTGTACCAAGTGTCCAAAGTCCATCTCTTGGTAAGGAAATATTATATAATAAGACTTGTCGACATGGTGGATGGGGTCTTTCTATGGTGACATTCAGGGTTAATAGAACCTACAATATTTCTTCTCCTCAGCCAGGCCTTTCTGCAGTTCTGTCTTCACTTTATACTCAGACCTAAGGTGTAACATTAATAATTAAGCCTACAAAAACATTTCCAATTGCTGTATTTAAATCAAAGAGTACATATACCTCTGTGTAAAATTCATGGAGTATATTACTTTACTCATTAAATGCTAGTATTTACAGCCAATATGATGGTGCTTTATTATGTATATTTTCTGATTCACTGAAATCTGCACTGCTTCCTCATTTGGCTAATATCTATGAAGCTGTCTGGGCCTGCCTATTAATGGAGGAACAGAGGAGTTAAAAAAATGGCTGAACTTGAATTCAGGGAGCTTTGTTATTGCTTTGGCTAAAAGAATCTCCATATACAGACTAGAAATACTCCAAAAGATCCACAAGGTTATTTTGGAAGAATATCTGGAAACCATAAAATCAATTAAAATGTCACAATGAACCCTAGTTCAAAGGATTTCAAACTTTCTGGCAACTATAAGATATTCACAACAGAATTATGAGAATTATGGCTCCAGAAAATACACCCCTGATCCACTCCTCTACTCTGCTCCTGCCAGGTTCCCAGACCCACAGTTTCTCTCAACTGGCAGGGTCCAGGACTGACTGCTGACTGTTGACTCCCAGAGGATGCCCACACACCAAGTAGAGCTTAAGAAAGTTTTTGATACCTCAAATACTCATAATAGTCTCCCACCACAACTGCCTGATTATGAGTACAGTCAAGATACATCCAGAAGGCAGGAATGGTGGAAATTCCTGTCTTTATGTCCTGGTTCCTTGGATCACCTCCTTCTGGATTTGTCCAGTATTCAGCAGCTTCCTGTGACATGTTCCTTCTGAACCCACCTACTTCAGACTATTTAAATTAATTAGCTTCCTAGTTCCTCTCAGCTGTGTTTGTCTGATTGATTGTTTTTCCTTGCTTTCTTGTTTCTTGTTTTTGGAAACTCATCTGTTCAGGCAGGTGTGTCCTCCCTCCCCATCAGGACTCACTCCTCCAACCCTGTTGCAGGCTGCCTTCCATACACCTGTAGCTGACAGGATGACAAGGACCTATTCTGCACAGTTTATCCACAATCTTGCTGAGAGTCTAGACCAGAACTGGAAACAGGAGGACACTGAACCTGGGTTCTGAACCCTTCAAATGCAAGTTATCCTGTCTAAAACTCACATTGAGAAACCAGCACTCTAAGTGTGGAGCAGTGGGCTGTTCTGACAGCCGGGGTGCAGTAGAGTTACCACCTCAGAACCCTGGAGAACCACTGAGCAGAGTAAATTTGTTCACAAAGGACGATAGGCATTCGGTGATAGCTCCTGAGAGGATAGCTCAGATATCAGCCTAAAGCCCCAACAATGGCCCCAGCAGGAGAGGTGTGTAATATTGGTCAAGACCTCTTACATGCAAATAAAGATTCTCAGCCCAAACCAATGAGAGATAACTGCTGCCAAAATCTGAGTGACCCCCAAAAGTATATATATACACGTATGTATATACACATGTATATATGTATATATATGTGTGTGTGTGTGTGTGTGTGTGTGTGTGTGTGTGTGTATACACACCTGGAGGACATGCCAGAGATGGCCCTGTCCATGCTTACTTGATTCCGTTTGCAAGGGCTCCTTCACCAAGCTGGGCCAGAGATCTCCATGGGAAACCTCTGGCAATAAGACCCACATCCGAGCTAAAAACACTCACAAGAGTACAATCCCTCTAAATTCTGATGCTCACAACCAATTTCTAAAACAAAGTAAGATATGATGCCCCAGTCGCAAAGAACAGATCATGTATGTATCCCTTATGTAGAGCAATTTGAATGATAAACAAGATACAGTACTGAAAACTGAGAGTCAGTTTTAAGTAGAGCAAACCTTGTAGAACATGTCAATCAACTCAAAGAGCACAGGAATGCAATGATTTGTGAACAGGAAAATAATAGCAGATTCCTGAAGGAAATATGAAAAAGTTAGGATATGAAAATTGGGTTCAATAAGTGGTTTAGACACTCTCAAAAACTGAAATGAAAAATGCAGTAAGAAGAATAATAAGAACTCCACAAACTCTTCTGGGAGAGAGAATATCAGGCTTGAACACAAGGTAGAGGAGATGGAAGACCTCAGTCAAAGCAAATGATGAATCAAAATAATGTTAGGTAAGGCACAATATTATATACAGCTTCTAGTGAGTGAAGGAGTACAATAGAGAAACCCCATGGGAAAACTGTCTAGATTTTTCTAAAAGCAAACAAACAAACAATTACAAGTAGAACTTTAATAGATACTACACTGTTTAACCATTTGTTCATAGATGAATTCCAAACAGTTCTATATAATTCTCTGTGTAAACTCGTGCACATCACATAGGCTGGAGAAAAGAATTGCCCATCTCTTTAAATATGCTAGCTAAGAAAATGATTTTTTGATGATTATATTTGGAGAAAGTTTCTCAATCAAGTTATGAGTTTCAAAAGTGTTGTCATGATTGTGAACAGATTAAAATGGATTCCAGCTCAGCATTGAGATGAGAGAGCTCAGAAACACAAGCCCAGAACTATGGGTTTATTCTTAAACACAGGAATTTGAGTCCATGGACATGGTTCAGATGGCAGGATGACTGCTTGGCCTGGTATATAGGGACAAATGTGTACACCGAACCAACCACAAAAATCTTCATCTATAATTTGTCCTTCCTGCAAATTATGCCTGGTCAATGATATCTCAGAGATATGGGGAGTAACCAACCAATATCTGATTTGACTTAAATATCAAAGGCACATTTGATAAATGTTATATATCAGTATTCAAATGTGAGAAAGGATATGAATATAGTGGAAGCTTTTCTTGGAACAACTACCAGTGTCACAAATAATAACAAGTAAATTTCCATATAGTTTAAAGTTTAGCCCTTTTATTGGGCCACCATCTTAGATAACATATAAACTTAAGAGTATTCAAGCCTATGACTTTCCATGTGGCTGGCTCTTTACATCTCTGCTCCTGATCCCATTTATCTGTTCCTGTCTCTGACTCTCACTAAATCTCTTATATCTTATTTGCCCTTCCTGCATTGGTCTCTATGTCCAGAAATTTCACCCCTAAAACTTGTCACAAGTATTGGGCTTCAGGTTTTACTAACAAACAATCAGGTGTGAAACTAATCCAAAACATCTTTAAACTGCCTCTAGGCAGAGGACTAGCTGACCTTCAAGTATCTGAGCAGGCATGGAGACTCAAGTATTTATGAATGTAAGGCTGGTGAAGGAACATACAAACGACAATATCAAGGTCCTGCTAGCGTTTATCCTTTTGCCAATATGGCAGTCAACATGTGAAAATACACAGACACACCTGCATACAATGTGAAGAAAAATCACCTCAACACATGTGCAGTGTCCATGCAAGGCAGAAGAGGGAATTGGAGCCCATGTTTTAGAATGATACTTTAATATTGAGTTTTCTGGCCTCAAATGAAAAGGAATAAATCTGCCCCAGTATTCTGACTTCTGCGATTATGCTAGCAGCACTTGCCTGTTTTATGTCTACACAGTCATGTGATGTGATCACACTTTGCATATCAAAACAACATTTATATTCTGGAAAACATTTTGACTTTTTCCATTTATACTAGGTAAACACTAATAGTGTATGAATTAAAAGCAACCCCAAAGTGTCTCTTATCTGTAGAGGCCAAAGGTTCATGTTTTGGAAGATAAGTTATAGGAAACCCAGGAACAAAAACCACAGGGATTTCTCCACAATGGAAGTGAAGTTCACTCTTTACTGATCAGAAGTGAGGGAATGGATGTAGTAAGTATCATGATGAGCTGTGGTAGATATAGATCACACCTGAAATTCATAGAGTATTAAGTTTATCCCAGACTCTTCCTCCCTAGGTCACTGAGTATCAATTAATAAAGTGCAGTCTTAGGGAAGAAGTCAAGTGCACTTTATAGCTTGGTGACCTCTATTCGGTGTGTTTGATCCTCCTCTAGGGCCTTTAGTTTTAGGACACTATGTTATGAAAGAGTGAAAACATATACTTTGCAGGAGACTTTCGAGGCAGTCACACATTAACGTTCCTTATGTACGGAGGATGGAGATAATTGTTACCAGGAAAATGTTTCCCAAAGTTAGACTGTACTTAAATATTCCTAAATAAACAACACTCAGGTAAGAATCCAGAAGTTTGACCCAATACTCGTTATTGGGTCTGGAGAGTAAACATTCAGAATTTACTTCTGGGTTTTCATAAAACATGAATCCCTGAGTTCACCCAAGCTCAGGATATAAAATCCTACAAACCTCCACCCTGAGATACTTCCACTCCTGAAGATCCTACCCTCACAAAAGAAACCCTGTACAAGGCCTGCCTCTTGTCTGCTTCTCACCTGAGCAGAGGAAGCCCCTCGAACCCCACAGTTTTTCCCAATAAATACCTTGTGTGTGGTTAGTTGTTCCATAAGGCTTTGTGGTATATCTCCGCTTATGACTGCCAGGATATCTTTTATTTTAGACCTGTAACACTTGTATTGGGAATCTTTTTCCCCTTGAGCTACAAGACTTACTCTGGGGATAACCCACAATACAACCCTGCCAGCACTGAAATACTTACACTGTATTGAAATACATTTCATTTTTGTCTCAGGCCTCGTATTTGCAGAGATCCCCACACGTATACCATCTAATCAGTAAAAATTTAACATAGTCTTTCTTTCTGGCAAACAAACTCAGAGTTAAACACAATCTTTCTTCCACTTGGAAACTGGAGTTTTTTGGTGTCCTTGTGTATAATGGGCCATGCACAATATTCTTTATCACCACCCAGGAAAAACTGTTTCTGAAAATTGCAGACAAACAGACCAGAAATTAGTGAATAGAATTTGTGGGACCCAAATACTAATGCCTGTACATCAAACATCAAAGAGCATCAATAACTAAAACTGTCAGAGTATCCTAGTGACCAATACGTTTTGTTTGAGAAACAACTGTCAGCAGGCTCTGGAATCAAATATGTATAGTGAACACACTAGAAGCATATGCAGCTATGTTTAGTTAAGTCACTGAAAGAGATGAACATTAAATAGGTTAAAAGTGCCAGACAATAAAATACTTTGATGTAAAAAGTATCCATGTATCTTCTCTAATTCACATGCCCTCTTGAACATATTAACAAATCAGATCAGAGAAGAGGCATCTCTCAGCATGCACATAGCCTCTGAAAATACAGTGAGCAAAGAGATACACAGGGACACAACTTCTACGGAATGATACAAAGCCCAAAATCAGCACCCCAAACCCATATGCCTAGACACCAGCATAGTTACTGTAACATCCAGGGAAATATCACACCCACAGAGTCAAGCTACTTTGTGTCAGCAGATTATTCTAAATAGTCCAACACAGCTAAAAGTACAAGAAAAAGGACCTTAAAGACCTTAAAACTTTAAAACTATATGAAGCTGACATGGTTTTCAAGATGAAATGAATAAATTCCTGAACAGAATGCAGGAAACACAGTCAGACAATGGGAGGAAATCAACAAATTCCTAAAATATATACAGAAATAAACAAACAGTTGAATAAAACACATAAAATTTTCTAAGACTGGAAAATGGAAATGAAAGCAATAAAGAAAGTAGAAAATATGGGATTCTTGGAAAGGAAAATTATAGGACATTCTCTAAGACAAAAATCACAGTCAACTGGACAAGAAGACAAAGAGCCTAAGCAATGGGAAAGTATGGATACCAACTGTGTATATTATATAGATAGAGGCCTATATATAAAATGTATAAAGAACTCAAGCAACTAGATGTTCAAAGAACAAACAACTCTATTTCAAATGATCCACAGATCTAAACAGAGAACTCTCAAAAGAGGAAATTCAAATGCCCTAGAAACACTTTAAGAAATGTTCAACATCCTTAGCTATCACAGAAATGCAAATAAAAACCACTCTGAAGGTTTTTTTTTTTAACACATGTCAGAATATCTAAGTTCAATAATACAAATGACAGCTCATGGTGGCAAGGATGTGGAACAAGGGGACTACTCTTCTATGGTGAAGGAAAGGCAAACTAATACAGACACTATGGAAATCAATATTGTGTTTCCTTAGAAAACTGGAAATTGGGCTACTTCAAGACCCAGCTTGGACATACACCTAAAAAATCATTCCATTCTTTGGGAAGGACAACTGCTCCATATGTTCATTATGGGTGGCAGAAACGTGAAATGAGCTAGAGTTCTCTCAACTGAAGTATGGATAAAGAAATTGTGGTACATTTACACAACAGAGTACTACTCAGCTCTTGAAAAATAACATTAAGACATTTACCAGAAATAGATGTAACTAGGAAAAACCACCATTAGGCAGCATAATTAAATCGTAAAAATATGGAGCACACTTTAGAAAGCTGAGGCAAGCTGCAAATACAGTGAAGGGTTCTCCTCTCCATACTGCAGTGAGAAAAAAGGCTTGACAGAGAGGTAGACTCGATCCAAGGCCCGAATCCATGTCCACCATGACCAACAAAGTGGACATGTCTTTGGACGACATCATTAAGCTCAACCGAAGCCAGAGAGGAGGTCGCAGCTGGCCAGGCTACCTGGGCGGTCGCAACAGCACAGTGCAGTGAGCCGGGGTGCGGGGGGTGTGAATCCTGGTGGCCAGCCTAGGAGGTACCTGCCTGCCAAGGCCTGCCGTAGCAGGAACCTCCTGCCACCATACTGCACACTGAAACAACTCCTTGACAAGTGACAGCAGGACCTCTTCTACTTCATGTACCTGGGTAGAACCAAAATGGAGAACTGTGCGAAGTTGTTCCTGTCAAACCTGCACTTCCGAGTGTCAGATGATGATATTTAGAAACTCTTTGCAGAATTTGGAACCTTGAAAAAAAATCTGCTGTGCACTATGATCTCTCTGGACAAAGTTTAGGGACAGCAGGGCTGCACTTTGAATGGAAAGCAGATGCCCTGAAGGCTATCAAAGAGTACAATGGCGCCTCTTTGGCTGGCCGAGTTATGAAAATCCAGCGTGTCCAATCACACATTGACAGAAGAACAAGATCTGCACAAAGCACAAACAGAGGCAGCATGACAAGAAACAGTGGCTCTGCAGGTTTTTGTGGTAGTGGCACTAGGAGAGGGACCCGTAGAGGCAACCTGGGAAGAGGTAGAGGCAACCTGGGAAGAGGTAGAGGCACCAGCAGGAACTCAAAGCAGCAGCTCTATGCTTGTCAGGAAATGATGGACACCAGCTAAACAACCTAGGTAATCCACGCGAGTAACAGGACCCAGAAGCTTCCTCTGAGACACCTAGAGGGAGGGTTGGCAGCTGGATGGTGCAGACAATCATGGATTTTTCCTTCTTTTGATTTCTTTCTTTATTTTTCTTCCTCTTTTAAAAATCATGTAAACATTTTTCTTTCTTTCTTTCCTTCTCTTTTTTAAAAATTCTGTAACAGAGCTGTTTTGTACTGAGTTATTTTGGAGATAAATTGTGCTGGTTGGTGTTGTGAAGGTGGCATTTTCACCTTTGCCATGATAAAAATGTGTGTAGTGAAAAACAAAACAAACAAACAAACAAAAAACTCAAGAATCTAAGGGTCATAAAGTAATAAAGATATAGTTGATGACTGAAAAAAAAAACTTAAAAACATGAATATGCCTGCATTCACTTATAAATTGAGAGTAGCTATTAGGTGAATGTTAAGTCAGCTACAGTACACCATCCCAGAGTAAACAGGGAAAGAGGAGAGCTATAAGGGAAAAGTGAATCTCTCTGCAAAGGAGCAGTAGAAAAGATTCTGAGGATGGACTGTGGGTGAATGGGGACAGGAATAGGAGGGACCAGTTAGGGAGACAGAGAAAGTTCAGTGCATGGATGCTGTGAGCCTCCCAGCCCAAGAGGGTAATAGCAATGGCAGAGTAGGACTTGGTGATGGCTTTAAAGTCTGAGGATCTCAGGGCTTTCTAGTTTTCTAATCTGTACTGAAATGCTGATGATAACTTCTGAGAAGTCCTAAAAACTTTCTTGCTCTTTCTGAGGGTAGAAGACTTTTGGCTTAGGTGATTAACACCTGTAGGCTAACAGCAGAAGATTAAGCAATGTGGCCTTTGTTCTATCTCAGCAGGAACTGCTGGGCTCTAACTTTCAGACTGCTAGTAGGAAGTCACAGAATGAAAAGGGACACTTAGAAAATGATTATAGTATTTATTACTAATTTGAAAAAGTTTCTTCTAAAATCTATCTAAGGGGAAAAGCAGAAAGATCCTAAGTGGAGAAGGGGAAAAATTCTAAGACTGGAAAGGGAAAAAATCTCTTCTAAGTGTGTAAAGGGAAATAATTCTTTTTTTTTTTTTTTTTTTTGGGGAAATAATTCTTATCTTTGTCTTTAGTGCTTACACATCTTTCAGTATACATGATGACATGTTACAAAGTTCATCTCAAATTCACACTAAAATCAAATGATAGATTGAATTAGAAGTTTACAACAGAGAATGTTTACATGCATAGCCATTAGGGGTAATTATCTGGCTAAACATCCATCACTTGTCTCAGCTCCACAGGTTCACTGATGGCTTAAAATGATAACTAAGTTTTTAGAGAAGTTTTGTATTGATAAACCCAGTCAATGTTTTATCTTCTGTCCTAGCACCTATAATAAATCATTAGTTCCCTTTTTATGACCTGTCCTTAATTGTTTTACAACCTCTTGGAAGGTGCTCTGACAAGGAGAAAGTCTGGTTACCATCTAAGAGCAATTACCTGCTAACACTTGGCAGACTGGCAGAGTTCTCATGGCAGTTTTGACCTTCAGAAAAGGAACTAGTAGCAGTCCCACTATAAAAGAGCTTAATAATCACAGAAATAATTTTAGGAATTCTTTTATAATCATCATTAAGTCTTAAGTCATCTATTTGTCTATATAGCATCACTACAAGACAGTGCATCTTCATGGATTAGCAGAGATATGCCCTAAAGTGGTGTGCTACTACTTAGTGATTGTTATATATGTTTAATAATAACAAAAATCATATTAATAGCAGAAATCTTTCCTAAAATGAATCTCTTACAGACTTGCTCACTAAGGGCACACCTGTCACAGATGATAAAATAATCTGAAACTCACCATTTCAGGATGATCACCTGCTAGGAATTAGCTTCCCCCATTAAGGCTTTTGACACAAGGAGGCACAGCTGGAAGTAGGGGGCACTAGGGAGTGGAGGTACATACCTATAGCACTGGTAACTTCCTGTAATCTATGAAGGTAATCTTAGTGAACACTCCTAGTAATGGAAAATACAGAATCTAAGCTGGCTATCCTCTGTAGAAAGTCAGGGCCTTCAGTGGCAGGTTGTATTTGGTTGAGGTGTTGTCTAGGATGTCCCATGGAGATTCCTCAACAACCCAGGATGATGCTAGGACAGAAAGTTGGTCTCTGAAAATGGGAGGAAGACCACATCACAGAGGAAAACTTCTACACAGCTCACTGAACACAGAGAGGTCAAGCAGGTTAGGCTTTTACATTTAACTCCTATATTCTGGTCTCTTTGGCATGAGAAGGTACACTAAGGACTACAAAAAAAAAAAAGACACCAAACCAGCTAAACAACCCTATACCTAAAATCTCTCCTGTGTAGAAGATGTATAATGATACAGTAGTACCATTTTTTTTTTTTTTGGCCAATCAATATTTGGTTTAACTTGAACTCCACATAATGAGATAAAATCAAGCTTTACAGGACCTGTTAGTCAAGAATCTTGGCGACTCAAATGGCAGACATAGGTTATCCATATCTATTTTCCAGGTCCCCTGCTGATGTTATGGCTATTAAATTGATGATTTTGTAGAACTCTTGATAGTGGAGCAGGTGTTGCTCTGACTCTCTCACCTGTTCTTGAGACACTTTTCTGCTTTGCCTGCCTTAATAAGTGGTCCATTGCATCCCCTTTTTGCATGTTGCTTGTCTATCCCCTCTAGGAGCTCTTCTCATTTCTGACATGGAAATACCATCAATCTAACTGCAATGAGTATAAAAATGCTAGTATTTGTTAAAATAAAGCTTGAGTACATGAAAATATTCTGAAAAGATTTCTAAGATCTATACCAATTCTGTCATTTTATGTGATCTCTGTAGACTGCAGGCACACATAAGCTTGGATTGCATGAGACTGTGTGGAGAACATGGTTTACTCTGCTGTTTGTTGTAATGAGGTTCCATGGATGTAGTTAATATGTCTAAATGGATCCTAACACATACACTAAATATGTGTGATTTCACATCAACTTTAATAATGCAACATGAACTTAACTAATTCAGTTGATATCTGTGAAAAATTCCAAACTACAGCTATCAGAGTTTATTTTATAATTGCATACATAATTTCTTGTCAAATTCAGATTCATTGTTCAACTCTGAACCAGGTTTTATTTTCACTTTTTATCTTCTCAATTAAATCATATTTGGTAGGATAGGTTCTTTGTGACCATAGCAATGTATTCTGTGTCACTAAACTCATACTAAAGTCATGTTTTTATGGCGTTGAACATTATTTCACATCTGTTTCAATTTCACTCCTCCCAGGGAATATACACTTAGGGAGGGTCCACAGTCAAAGGCCTCGGCACAGCTCACCACACAGACCAACAGAACCACAGTCTGACCCACAGTCGGCCTCAGGCCCAGCAGAAGAGACAGATTGCTCAGTAGAACTACTCCTTCAGGTCTGGAGAGCATTGGTTCCATAGTCACAATATGTTCATCCTCACATCTCCCTGCAGTTGCATCAGAAGAAATTCCTGGAAAGAACATTCTAGCTACCTCCCCCTGGGACTAGTGATTTCTAGGCCTGCTGAGGGTCCTTTTTTTAGCTTTGACATCCATGCTGGGTCACAGGACAACAGCAGCTCCTCTGCTGGAGGAATCGGAGACCAAAAGACTTAGACAACTAAGGCATTCCATCACTGCCCTTCCACCCTAGGGTCAGACAGAGCCCTGGTCTGGGAAATGTGCATTTTAGTGCAAATTTCCAGTCTCTCAGCACACTTCCTGTTCCTCTTCCAAAGCACAGGGCTCTTTCAGTGCACATTCCATTGCACACACATCCCCACTGTAGCAATTGCTACCTCATAACTGGGAAATTTGGTAAGCAACTTTTAGTGAAAGTCAAGCACTAACAATAATTAAAGCAAAAGGTGGCCTTGAAGTGAAAGCAAGGAGTGATTAATGGAGGTGAATGGCAAAAAGAAATAAAAAAAGAAAGGACAAGGCTGCTTCTAGGTGTGGTGCAGCAGAATGTTAATTATAGATAAAAGGGAGAGCATAGGGGCTGGAGAGATGGCTCAGGGGTTAAGGTCACTGACTGCTTTCCAAAGAACCTGAGTTCAAATCCCAGCAACCACATCGTGGCTCACAACCATACATAATAAAATCTGATGCTCTCTTCTGGGGTGCCTGAAGACAGCTACAACAAGCATGACCCAAGCAAGTAGGGCAGAGTGAGCAGGGCAGGAGTAAGAGCCTGAGAGCTGGCTCAGTGTTTAAGAGAACTGACTGCTCTTCTGATGGTCTTGAGTTAAAATCCCAGTAGCCACACCATGGCTCACTCAATCTGTAATGATGTTGATGCCCTCTTTTGTTGCATGTGTGTCTGAAAACAGCTACAGTGTACTTACATATAATAAATAAATAAATCTTTAAAAAAGTGGAGGAACATAGCCAGACATAGGGACATCTGGGAGAGGAGATGATAGACATAACTATGAGCCATGTGAGGTAGCACAGAAGCCAGACAAAGAGGCCAGAAGAATAAATGATGAATATAAATGACCAGGGAACCAAAATATTACATGAGGAAAGTCAGCTGGAAGAAGGCTCACCAACCTTTTGGACTAGAGCGTATGATAGTCCAGCAACACCCAATAATAAATAGTGACTGAAGGATGCTGGGAGAATGAGGCAGCAAGGTCTGCTTTGATGTGTTAACTAATGCATATTAACCAGTTTTCCCAAAGTTTGAGTAATAACATTAGGGTGGAATGAGAAGGTTGACATGGTTTACTTATACTCTCAAAAGTTATTTGAAAACACTGAAACAGGATTTATGGTTCTCATACTGTTCAGGAACTAGACATGTGAATTAGAGCACACCAAGAACTACTCACACCTTCCTCTCAGGTTGTGCATTTTCACAGAAGAAAAATTATATTCCTATAAGGCACAGGTACATCAGTTTCTGCAGACTTTATTGCTTACGCACAAATTTGATTTTTAGCAATAAGTTTAGTTCCTCATCTAGAATCTTGATTGCATTCGCCTATGAAAATGGCCAGTTTGGACTGTTACTTGCCATCTAAAATTGTACACCTGACTATTTGTTGCTATTGTCAACTACCATCAAAGCAGGAAAGCTCTCCCTCATCATCCTTCCTCCCAGTCCATTTCTATGCTGTGAATATACCAGCTTCAAAATTCCTTACTAAACGCAATTCTTAGATAGGCCCCTCTTTGTCTGCAATCCCCTCTAAGATCCAGGGAGGTGGGCAGACACTCACTCAGTGGTGTCTTTTCCTTTTCACTGACCAGTCAGGGCCCATCCTGAAAAAGGTTGCAGGACTGTCTTCCAAGCACTGGCAGTAGAGCCAGTTATTAGGGGTTCAAAGAAAGTCTTTGCAACAGAGCACGAGCAAGGCTAAGCAACATAAAGCCTTGCTATAAAGAAATATGAAAGCCCTTGAGAAAATAGAATGTTATTCTTAGTGAACAGAAAATATCGGAGAGTAGAAACAAGTACCTGGTCAGAGCAGTGAGCGTAAAGAAAATGAAATTTAAATAGTAATAGCAACAATTGATTTTTAAAAATTTGTAAACATAATTGAAAAACAAATAGGTCTACTGACTTTGAAAAAGAGCAGACCCTTCCCTGGTAGAGGGAATGGCATTAATACAGACTGTTTGACCTTGTCCATATGTGCAATAGTAGCTGCTGAGATCTGTAACCTGACACGCATAGCTACAGCCAATAGCCAGTGTCTGAAATCTCTGAGTTCAGTTAGCAATGTCAGTGAGGATGGCACATATCTTCATATGACAGACCATTAATTGGAAATTTAATATTCACTGGCCCAAGCTAGCCTTCACAAATTGTATACCCACCTGTCTGTTCTGATTTCATTCATATACGTGAATTGATGCATGCTGAGAAAATATAAAATCACTCACTTGCCCTGAATCTGGTTCTTTTTCATAACAGTGAGCCTTGCAGATGATTCCCTTAACCTTTAGTCTCTGATCTACATATTGCCTATCCTGCTTTGCCCAGCAGTGTTCACCTTAAACTGTCCCACCTGTTCTGGTCTGAAAGTGTAAGCCAAGCTTCACCTGCAAATGCTTCTTCTGATGCTGCAATGGACACTTATTTACATATCTCAAATGGGTAATTTAATAAATCTGTTGTGGGAAACCCTTTTAATTTAAGAATTTGGGAGATTTAATCAGGAGAAAAACAAGGTCATTGCCATGGGGATCAAGAAACTGGGAGCAAGGTAATCTGAGTCAACACAGCTTGCTCAGAAACCATTTTGTAAAGGACTGAAGATGTAGCTGTCCTAGAATTAAGATGCTTTCCCAAGGAGAAATCACTCTACACAATAACAAAGATTAATTACATAAATCTCTTTAAGGACAACATACATTTGTCTCTGGATAGTCCTCAAAGACAAGTCAGCCAGGAATCTTGCTTTCCACACATGCTGTCATATTAAAGTCTCTTTTAGGATCAGAATCAGGTTATGCTTTGAACAATTTAAACATGGACTGCAATTCCAGCCTCTTAGGCAAATGGGAGATTTACATAGCAAAAATATTCCCAGAATTGTTTCATAAGTACACCAGTGCCCTAAAACAACAGGTCAGTCTTCAGTGACAGGGTCCTAAGGGGAAAGTCCCAGAGCATAAAAAAGATAGCAAAAGTAGAAGATGTAAACATAAAAGCTGCAGTGGAGAGGTCTGTTGTTTTTAATACATTCTAAATCATTCAATTTTACCAAGGAACACTCAGGAGTCAGATGTTGGATGGAAGCCTGCTAGCTCAGAGAGGCAGAAAAAGCACCTGTTCACCTTCCTCTTCAGCTGAAGTCACAGAAGGAATCTCTTTCTGCCACACCTTCTCAAATGACCTCCTCCAAACTGAGTGTACCTAATGCTGCTCATTGTGCACTTCTGTCTTTGCTCCAAATTCCCTCATACTCTCTTTTTTTTTTTTCCTAATAATCCTAGCTTCCCTTCCTGTCAGCTGGCTGCATTCTCCAATTCTTCAACCATGGTTGTTTTTTTCAATCTTATGTAGATTAGGGGTTCACAATATGATCTAATATCCTACAAAAGTAGTCTTGCACAAGCTACATGTCATGCACTAAGCTTCTTAAGAAGAATAGCATCTCGTATACTACCTACAGTGGAAACATGGAAAGAAATGGGAAACCTCTAAGAAGTCAGAAGAAACTATCAGACAATGGGACAAACTCAGGTGGAGTCTAACAAATCTATGATGTTCACAGGAGACACAAGATATATAAGTAACGTTACTAAACAAGGCTACACTGACCATAACCCCATGTGGTGGCCCCAGTTGAGATCTCATGATCTGACACAAGCCTTCCCCACAGGTTCTGGCTGCAGATCATTACCAGGTTTCCAAAGCATATTTTTTTTTACCTAGAGAAGGAGCTTTGTAAAAATAATTTTATTGACCTGAAGTAATTGTCTTCTCTGAGGTGTATAGCCTCAGTCTGCTTGCCTAGCCTAATCATTGAAGTTTTTAGTCTCCATACAATTCTATCTAGGCTTAGAATGTTTTCAATCTTAGAGATGTGAGGCTGAATAAGCTCCCCTCCATAGTTCTTCCTGAACACTTGCAAGCTGCTCAACTCAGCTGCACTGGGTCAAAATTCCACTACACACTGACTGATTAAATATATTCTCTGTCTCTCTCTGTGTATGTCTCTCTCTTTCTCTCACCTTTTCCTTCCCTTCTCTCTCTGTTCATGTCTGATTCCTCTCTTTCTCTTCCTCCTTTCTGCCCCCTTCTCAAACCTTGATGACTTCACTGAGCTTGGTCCTTGGGGCCAGTGATCTCACTCAAGAGCAGCTTTCCAATAAACTGGCACTTACTGTAATCTAATCTTTCTTAAATTGGTTCATTTCACCATTAGAGTACACATAAATTATCAGTAAAGATGGGCCTATTGCCTGGTTGTAAATCAGGGTTGTATGGCCTAGGGAATACATAAATAATGAATACATAAAAAAATGAATGCACATGGTACCAGATCTGTCTACTACTTATGACCCAGCCCCCTACCACATCAGCTCCAGACACTCAGAAGCCTGCTGCACCCCAATGTGGGCATTGACCCTGTGCTCACGTGTAGCAGCTGTGAAGTTTGCAGTGAGTATGTCTCAGAGCACCACTTATACACTTCCCCTTCTTTCTCCTGAAGTCAAGATAGATACCTTGCACCTGTAATTCTCAAAATTAACCTGGAAGTCTCCCTGGCCCAGGAACCACATAACTTCATGGAATTCTGGGAAATGAAGTTCTTTAGGAATAACAAAGGCTCATAGGAGCATGCTGTGGCCTAATTGAATTTAGCATTTAAAAATAATATTATAAAACATGACTTAGGCCATTCTATCTTGCATATTGGTGAGATTTTCCTAATCTAGGTAAATTTCTTGATCAGTATTTAGTATTTAGTAAATGCTTGATTTCAATTAGGTTCAAAATGTTTGAGCTGGGTTGTTACAGCAAAAATCAGGGTAACCCCACAGACACCTATAGGAAGAGCACTGTACACCAAAATTGTTTTTCAATCCTAATCCTGGGTAAGGGAGCTGAGGTACTATAAGCACTGAGAGTCCTGAGCACCAGATTTTCACATCAGATTGCTGAAGTGAGATCCTCACAGAAGCAAGTAGTCGCTAATAGAACCTAATATAAGCAGTTAGCCAGGGGAGATTCCAGCACAAAAGACATATAAGTCATCTAGGATATCCTGACCTGGGGTTCCTATAAATGAAGGTGAATAATTTCTATAGGTTTCTTCAAGGAAATCAAATTCTAGTTAAATCTGAAGTTGCCTCAGCAACAATACAAGATGGAGGAGTGGTGCCATTGTCTTGCTTGCTCTGTCTCAATACAGTGTGTGATATCTTCTACACAGTGTGTGGGTACTGGTAATCAAACCCATGTTCTCTACAAAACATCCTGTGCTCCAAGTGATTAAAGTCATCTCTCTTCAGGCCTAAAAAAACTAACATTTCTTCTTACCTGGACTTGAAGATCAACACTAAGAACAGAGTAGGAACACAGGCCACTGATCTCACCTACTCTGGCAACTGATAGTGTTTGGTGGCAAGTTATGCCAGGTACAAACCTTGATAAGTCAAACCTGATAAGACTCCATAAAAAAAATAAAATTGGAGGCACAGTGTAGGTGGCAGTTGGTAGTTGATCTGAGGAATGAGGATCTTCATTTCCTAGCTAGCCTGGGATACATAAGGAGACTGAGCTCTAAATAAGATGGAAGGCTGGGATGCATGTACCCGCTTTTGATTCCAGCACTATTATGGGGGCATATGGGCAGAACTCCCTTAGTTGAAGATCAGCCTGGTCCACATAGCAAGGATAAAGCCAGACACAGTTCTAAGGAAGACCCTATCTAAAATGACAATAAAACACGAAACAAAGAAACCCAAGAAGTATAAGAACTGCAGTTAAAACTCACACTAGAGTTTGTTTTCTCACGTTAGTCTTCCCATCAATCACATACAACATGTAAATTGTCTTGGGATCAGATCTCACAACTAAGAGTAATAGTGTTTCACCCACATAAAAAATTTAGTCACCAAAATATATAAAATAGAATGGAATTTTAAAGTGTCTTAATCTGACAACTATAACTGCCATCCTCAGTATAGCCCCTCTGTCTGTCTCTGTAAATGGTAGCCTAATGAACCTTATGAGTAGAGCTATGCCTTGGGTTCACACTTGACTTTGCCCTCTTCCATATATTTCATATACTGATGGCTAGTGCATTCTCTAAGATTTCCTTAGAACAATTCTAGAATTTACAACTTCTCCATTGGTTTCCATGCTTCTCCTCACTTCTCAGCATCAAGGGGGAATATTGTAAAAATAAGTACTACCTAGCCCTGAATTCTCTTAAACTCTGAGCTGCATTGCTCCACCCTCACGCTGCACTGTGCTCTAGTCATGGTCTCAGCCTGACTGTTCCTCACACACCAAGCTCCTCACTGTTCAGGGCTTATACACCTTCACATATTGGGGTAACCTTTTCAATTGTCACTTTTTAGAGTTTAATAAAATGAAGCCACAACATACCCAAGCTTATGGGACACAATGAAAGCAGTCATAAGAGGAAAACTCATTGCTCTGAGTGCCTCCAAAAAGAACCTCAAGAGAGCATACACTAGCAGTTTGACATAACATTTGAAAGCTCTAGAACAAAATAAACCAAATTCACCCAAGAGGAGTCAAAGGCAGGAAATAATCAAACTCAGGGCTTAAAACAAACAAATGGGGAATAAAAGAAGATCTATACAAAGAATCAAACAAACCAGGAGCTGGTTCATTGAGAAAATAAACAAAATAGATAAACTCTTAGCCAGACAAACTAGAGGGCAAGACAGTATCCTAAATAAAAAATCAGAAATGAAAAGGGAGACATAACAGCAGAAATGGAGGAAATCCAAAAAATCATCAGATCGTAATACAAAAGCCTATACTTAAAAAAAAAAAAGGAAAATGTGGATGAAATGGACAATTTTCTAGTGATACCAGACACCAAAGTTATATGAAGATCACATAAATTATCTAAACAGTCTCACATCCCCTATTGAAACAGAAACAGACATTAATAATCTCCCAACCAAAAAATAAGCCCAGGACCAGATAGGTTTAGTGCAGAGTTTTATCATACCTTCAAAGAAGACCTAATACCAATACTCCTCAAACTATTCCACAAAATAGAAACAGAAGATACTCTACCAAATTCATTCTATGAATTGTGATTACTCTGATACCTAAACCACACAAACACCTAACAAAGAAAGAAAACTTCAGACCAATTTCCCTTATGAATATAGATGCAAAAATACTGAATAAAATCTTTGCAAACTGAATTCAAGAACACATCACAAAGATCATCCATCATGACAAAGTAGGCTTCATCCCAGGAATGCAGCAATAGTTCAATATATGGAAATCCACCAATGTAATTCACTATATAAACAAATTCAAAGAAAAGAAAAAAATGATCATCTCATTAGATGCTGAGAAAACATTTAACAAAATCTAACACCTCTTCATGATAAAAGTCTTGGAAAGATCAGGAATTCAAGGCTCATACCTAAGCATAGTAAAAGCAACATACATCAAACCAGTAGCTAACGTCAAACTAAATGGAGAGAAATTTGACGCAATCCCACTAAAATCAGGTACTAGGCAAGGCTAACCACTCTCTTCGTACCTATTTTATATTGTACTTAAAGTCCTAGCCAGAACAATTAGACAACAAACAGACATCAAAGGATACAAATTGGAAAGGAAGAAGGCAAATTATTACTATTTGCTGATGATATGATAGTATACATAACTGACCCCAAAATTCCACCAGAGAACTCCTAAACCTGATAAACAACTTCAGCAAAGTAGCTGGATATAACATTAACTCAAGCAAATCAGTGTCCTTCCTCTACCCAAAGGATAAACAGATGGAGAAAGAAATTAGGGAAAGAACACAAATAGTCACAAATAATATAAAATACCTTGGTGTAACTCTAACTAAGCAAATAAAAGATCTGTATGACAAGATTTTCAAGTCTCTGAAGAAGGAAATCAAAGAAGATCACAGAAGATGGAAAAATCTCCTGTGCTCATGGACTGGCAGGATTAATATAGTAAAAATGGCCATCTTAGTGAAAGCAATCTAAAGATTCAATGCAATTCTCATCAAAATTCCAACTCAATTCTTCACAGACTTTGAAAGAGGAAATTTCAAATACATCTGGAGTAACAAAAAACCTAGGATAGCAAAAATTATTCTCAACAATAAAAGAAACTCTGGTGGAATCATCATCCCTGACCTTTAGCTTTACTACAGAGCAAAGGTGAAAAACAGAATGGTATTGGTACAGTGACAGGCAGGTTAATCAATGGAATAGAATTGAAGACCCAAAAATGAACCCACACACCTATTGTCCCATCCCACGGGACACAGTTATTCAGGGGGTCGAGGGGAACCATGCCTGTAAAGATAAAATGAGCGAGAGAAAGGACGAGACCAAGCAAAAGGTTGTCAAGGTCTACTTTACTTAGAGCAAGCTACTCAATATATACTTTACAAAAGTGGAAAAAGGGAGGGGCGGGGAACAATGGATTCACTGCAAGGTCGGCCATCTGGCAGATGCTGGCAGGAGGCCTGGAACATTTTGCGGTTCTTCTCCAAAGGTCTCGATACACTGCCTCTTGGTAAACAGGCACAGGATGTTTTAGCCAAGGTAAGTGTCAGGCAGTTCTCAGGCTAGTTGAGGCACAGGGGTTCGGGTGGCCATGCCTTGGCTCCCAACATCTCCCACTCTCTAGTATAGAAATGAGGCAGGTGGAGGACCTGTCTTAGACTATGAGGTATTTTTCCATGGCTAATCTTGCACACCAGTAACTAGAGAACACTGTGTCTTAGGCTATGAGAGTTGCATCCAACCTCAGCACCACCCTGGTTGACTGATATTCACACAGGCCCATGGCCTGAGGGTTGCAACTGCTGGATTGATCTTATAAGGGATGGTGGGTGCCCAAGGAATGGCCTCTCAATAATCCCATCATAGGGGTCTGACGATTGTTAGGTCAATGGGCTGGGCATGTGGTACCTCAATATATCCGTCATTGGCATCTGCTCCACAGCTCATGGAACCATAAAGGTCCCGGGCCTCTTAGCCTTGAGAAATGTAGCATGCCTGCATTTGAGTCTGTTGTCTAGTTGAGTGGATCCAGGTGGTGATAATGGATGGCCACCAGCTTGTTCGTAGATGATTCTTGACAAAAGAGGTTAGTTTGGAAAAGGCCCAGGGCCTGAAGGAAAGGAGAAGGAGAAGCCCTACTAAGGATCACAAAAGGCTGGGGAGAAGAATGGATAGCCAAGGGGAGGTGGAAAACTAATTTTGATACCAAGATTCTTGTTTCTCTCTGTTCTTCTTTCTCACTTCCATGCCATTCCTAATATTATCTATGCTATCTTGAACCAGACCTATCTTATCTTTATAAAAATTGCACTCTTCTTTTAGGGCTGGGCAGAGCCGAACCTCTTTCAGGGATAATAGGTCTAAACCCCTACGGTTCTGTAGCACAACCTCAGAGAGGGAGACCAGAGACTCTTTAAGCTCCTGCAATCCATGTTGGGTCTCCCGAATATCTCTATCTATGGCTTGGGACAATTGAGCATATTGTTGTTGGGAGGTGAACAAAGAGGCAATCCTTGTTCCAGCCCCGGCAGCCCTGAGTCCAAGAATAACTGCAAGTGTGACCATTGTGATGGGCTCTCTTCTACTTCGGGGATGTTGTGTGCCTCTTTCCCAGAAGTCTAATAAATCTTCAGCAGGGTGAATGGTTAGTTTGGACAAAAGTTGGACTACCACACAATAATCTCTGGTCTCAAGGAACGCCTTGGTAATTATATAGGTGGTAAGTCTTGTAGAGCAAACTAAATGTGAATTCGTGATTTGTGGCCCCCTCAGCTGGGGCTACAACAATCGCAGGCTTTCATCATGGAAGCAGCCACAGTTGAAGACACCACCAAGTTGCAGCCAGAACCAGAACTGGAACCGCAGCCATGCACCTGCAGGACATACAAACTTCTACCACATGAACTGCGCCCCGCCTGGTCCATGGGGGGGGGTAACCTCTGCTCAGATCCACACCTACCCATTGAGTTCATGTTTTCCATTTACCAGTCAGCTATAATTCTCGCATAGACACGGGCATATTAATTAATAGGATCAGTCAAGGGGAGGACCTCTAGCTTTCCAGATAAGACTTGGCCAGCCTTCTCTAGGAACCACAGGGTTTGCAGTCAAGCCTCCCAGTTGACATATGTCTTAGTACTTCTACCATTGGTTGCCCCTCCCTTGGAAGCAACTCTCATTACCAATCTTTTTCCAGGCTTTAACAGCTGAAAAAACCTTGGATCCTGGGTGGGTTGCTTTCCACAGCAGGCCATCGGGGTCAACTGGGTAGCCACTAATGACTTTCTTGTGACGACTTGAACCATTAGCTTTGGCTGTTAACTCTTCAGTGCTTGGATTGTTCTTAGGATGCTGGCACGAATAATCCAACCACCCACCAATGGGTATCAGAATGTCTTCGACCATACCTTCAGGCACCCCACTGGGATGTCTCTTGGAAAACCTCAAATCTTTAAAGCTAACTCTTGACTTGAAGGCATCAAAATATTATATCTCTGCAATATGATCTGGACAAGCAGGAGAATCCATCTCAAATTTTAGAAGGCCTTACAAAGGCATTATTACAGCATACCAATCTGGATCCTGAAAGCCCAGAAGGTAAGCAACTTCTGATGACCTACTTCTTTTCCCAGAGCTACCCTGACTTAAGAGCTAAACTTAAAAGGCTGGAGAGGGGATCCCTAACTCCACAGGCAGAAGTCTTAGCACTAGCCTTCAAAGTGTACCATGGGAGAGATGATAAAGTCTACAAACAAAAATACCATATGCTGGCAAAGGCTGTACGACCAGCCCCAACCACTAAACTGGGCTCATGGTCTCCTAAGACCCAGAGACCATCAGATACCTGCTACAAGTGTGGTAAAAAAGGTCATTGGGCAAAATCCTGCCCTAACTTCTGCAAGCCAAGAGGGCCATGCCCTAGGTGCCATCAAGATGGACATTGGGCTGTTGATTGCCCTCATATTATGTAGAACAAAGGGACATCACTCCCAGATATCCCTCTGACTGATCTTCTAGGCTTGGCTATAGCTGACTGAGGAGGCACGTGCTCCCCTGACCCGACCACTGCCATCACTAGCAGGGATCCCTGGGTAGATATCTTGGTATTTGGGTGGCCCATCTCCTTCCTCTTGAACACTGGAGCCACTTACTCAGTTCTGACGGAGTTTTAGGGACCCATTTCTCCTTCTGGTTCTCCTATTGTCAGGGCAGCAGGTCAACCTTACTTCCTTCTCCAGACCCCACCACTTAGTTGCATTTTTAGGGGTGTAACTTTTACCCATTCCTTTTTGGTAGTGCCAACATGTCCTGTCCCTTTATTGGGAAGGAATCATCTAGCTAGACTGAGAGCCTCTATTTCCTCTGCTCCCCACATTCGCCTAAACCCAGGCTCACCAGCAGTTCCTCTGCTCCTTCGTCTAGCCAGACAACCTACTAACACTACCATCTCATTTCCTTTATCAGCTTCTCAAGTAGATCCCTGAGTCTGGGACGTACAGAACCCCTCTGTTGCTAAACACCATTCTCCTGTTGTCATCCAATTATTGGACTCTACCAGGCATATAACCCAAGCTCAATACCCTCTCTCTCTACAGCTTATTCCTGATGTCTTAAGCTTCTTAAAATCTACCACTGATTCTTGCAAAATCTGTCAGAAGTCTGACTCCAACTCAAATATCATCAAGTACCCTTTTTCCTACCCATCAGGCTAGAGGTTTCCTTCTTGGAAGTGACTGGCAACTTGACTTTACCCACATGCCCACTGTCAGGCATGCCAAGTACCTCCTGGTCTTGGTGGACACCTTCTGAGGGTGGGTAGAGGCATTTCCCACAACTAACAAAAGGATTCAGACAGTCTCTGATCTCCTCCAAGAGATCATCCCCCGGTTTGGTGTCCCAGCCTCTCTCCAGTCAGACAATGGTCCTGAATTTACTTCCCAAGTCTCTCAAATCCTATCTAAGGCCCTAGACATCCCCTGGCATTTTCACATTCCTTACCACCCTCAGTCTTCTGATAAGGTAGAAAGAACGAATTGCTCTTTAAAAACCACTCTTGTTAAGCTGTCACAGGAACTTCACCTTGATTGGGTAAAACTCCTACCACGGGCTCTTTTCAGGTTTCAAGCTCTCCCAAAGCAATCTCTCCTCATCTCTCCCTTGGAACTCATGTAAGCACGTCCAGTCCTAACTCCTGGTCTTTCACTTAAATGCTCTCCCCACCCAGACCATCTACTTACCCCATTACCTTGCCACCTCTGTTCTCTCCTATGGAACTTTGCTAACCATCTTCCTCAGCCATGCACTGTCTCCTGTCCACAACCTATCAACATTGGAGACCAAGTCCTTCTATCCCCTCCAGGTCATTGGCCCTCACCTCTCTCTCTTAAGTGTCAGGGCCCTTTTAAAGTAATTCTTGTGACCTCTACAGCTGATAAACTCAAGGGACTCTCTCATTGGCTCCATCTGTCTCACCTCAATCCTTTCATTCCTCCACCTAAAGGTGCCTCTTCTTCATACACATCAATCTTCACAGAACCGTGCTCTGTTAAGCTCCAGAGGACAACTAGACCACCTACCTTGTCCCCAATCTCAGAAAATGAGACTCTACTCCAGCAGCCGAGCTCGTCCTTCTCCTCACTGTATTAGACATGGATTTCTCATCCTCGCCCTGCTGTTCATTCCTATCCAGGGTAGCTCTTATATCTGGAGATTCAAGGTTCAAGTTCCAAATAGGGTCAGAAAACTGCTCCATAGCCGGATGCCAGGAACTAGTCCAAATTGCTATCATCCCAGTATCTGTAATCCCATCTAAATATTATGATCTCTATACTTGCTTTCTCTTTGACCAGACAAAAGAGTATTGTAGAAAATGGCCAGATGAATATGGGGGCTGCCCATATTGGTCTTGTCAAATACATATGTTAGGATCATTGATCAATCATTTCTTCTACCAACATTGCAAGACACTCTTTTTCTACATACAAGACCCATGGGAGACAGGAGTTGTTGGTAAGGTCTATGGTAAAAATCAGCCCAGTGCCCCAGTAAGTATCATCCATATTCAGAGAAAATATGTCTCAATTGCCCAACCCCTGGATATTGAAAAAGTAGGGGAGATAATCAAACACTCCTCTGAGTCCTTACCTCTTTGACATCACCCCTCATAAATGGCACTAACTTGTCATTTTGCCTTTTACTTTAGAACTTGACAGCAGCATACCAACTCCTTAATGTCACCAGACCTGGATGCTTTAAGAATTGCTGGTTATGTGTACCCCCTGGAATTAACTCACAATTGTCACTTGCAGCATCTCCAGTGATACTGCCAAGTAATGTTACCTCACCCTTTGTCAGCTGTCCCGGTTCCAGTGTCACCATGACTCCATACCTCTTTCCCTCTCTTTGGTATGGCAACCTGTTTTAAGACCTCTAGGACTCATTCAGTGGGAATGCTGAGCTCCCTAGACTGCAATAGAACCATAACCCTTGATATATCATCTCTGCCACAATGCCCTATAATCCAAAACACATCAATTCTTTGTGGCACTCAGGTATATCATCACCTACCTTCTAGCTGGTCAGGAGTTTGCACCTTAGTACTTCTTTTCCCTGAACTGGGAGTAATCCAGGGAAACAAACACCTGCCAATCCCACTTGTAGGTATGATAGCTGCCCAACATAAGAGGGCAGTCCAAGTTGTGCCACTCTTGGTTGCTACAGGAATAGCCATAGGTGTTGGTACTGGAGTTGCAGGGATAACAACTTCCATGATCCAATATAATACATTCACTTCTCAGTTTCAAAGTGATTTGCAAAAAATGTTTCAAACTGTGCTTACTATCCAAAAACAGATTGATACTTTGGCAGCTATGGTGCTTCAGAACAGATGAGGACTAGATATCCTGACAGCTAAAGAAGGTGGTCTTTGCCTGTTCCTCCAAGGAGAATGCTGCTTCTATGTCAACCAATCCGAGATAGTAAGAAATAAAATCCAGGAGCTACAGTCAGACATAAAAAATTTCAGAGACCATGAGACCTCCAGTTCTGAGATTTTCAAAAACCCCATATGGAAGTGGATACTCCCATTTGTAACTCCTCTCCTAGTCATCTTCCTGGTGTCATTATTTGTTCCCTGCCTCATTAATCTTGTTTCTACATTTCTTCAATGACAAATACAAAAAAATTCCTAACCAAGCTATCAATCAGCTCCTGTTACAGGATTACCAGCCACTGCCCACAGAGGAACCTCATGCAAATGTTTACCAAGTGGATCCTGATGGTGAAATCTAGCTAACCCCCATTGACAATGCCTCTAGTAAGCAGGAAGTAGCTTAGGAGACATGGCGCCCTCATTCCCTTTTCACCATGAGCTTCCCCTTCCCTTTTTCTTTCTTTCTCTTTATAATATCAAACAGGGAGGTATGTTAGCATCAGGACATCCAAAGCCTGTGGTGATGCATGGGCAGGTCCACAGATCTGTTGCCAGGGCAACAGCAAGTATATTCCCAGAATCCATTGGGCTCACCTCCCACTTTTACCTGTATCTGCCAAGTCACATCCCATATATATATTTATATACACACATACACGGGGAACATTCCTCCATCATTCTCTCTCTCCTACTCCTCTCTTTCCGTGCCACTTCCTCCTCTCTCCCTCTCAATTAAACCTCTTACACATAAAACTGTTTGGGCCTACAGTGTTGTATGTTCTGACGAGACCCGCTGATCTAACACATCAGGTACTGTTAATGAGAAATAGTGGACAAGAGCAATCCACACCAAAGCTTTCTAGAGTTTAATGAAAATGAAGCCAAAACATACCCAAATTTATAGGACACAATAAAAAATGACCTAAGAGGAAAACTCATAGCTCTGAGTACCTCCAAAATGAAATTGGAGAGAGCATACACCAGCAATTTTACAGCACATCAGAAAGCTCTAGAACAAAAAGAAGCAAATTCACCCAAGAAAAGTAGATGGCAGGAAATAGTCAAACTCATTGATGAAATCAACCAAATGGAGACAAAAAGAACTATACAAAAAAATCAACCAAACCAGGAGCTGGATCTTTGAAAAAATCAACAAAATAGATAAACCCTAGCCAGACTAACTAGAGGGCTCAGAGACAGTATCCTAATTAACAAAATCAGAAATGAAAAGGGAGACATAACAAAAGGCACTATGAAAATCCAAAAAATCATGAGATCCTACTTCAAAAGCCTGTACTCAACAAAACTGGAAAAACTGGTTGAAATGGAAACTTTTTTAGACAGATACCAGGTATCAAAGTTAAATTAAGATCAGATCAATGATCTAAACAGTCCCATATCTGCTAATGAAATAGAAACAGTCATTAATAATCTCCCAACCAAAAAAAGCCCAGGACCAGATGGGTTTAGTGTAGAGTATTATCAAACCTTCAAAGAAGATCTAATACCAATACTATTCAAACTATTCCACAAAGTAAAAACAGAAGGTACTCTACTCAATTCATTCTATGAAGCCACAATTACTCTTATACCTAAACCACACAAAGACCTAATGAAAAAGAAAACTTCAGACCAATTTCCCTTATGATTATCGATGCAAAATACTCAATAAAATTCTTGCAAACCGAATCAAAGAACACATCAAAACGATCATCCACCATGATCAAGTAGGATTCATCACAGGGATGCACGGATGGTTCAATATACAGAAATCCATCAACATAATTCACTATATAAACAAATTGAAAGAAAAAAACATATGATCATCTCACTAGATGCTGGGAAAGCAGTTGACAAAAGCCAACATCTCTTCATGGTCACACAGAACTCGTCTCCTTAAGTAGTGTCTGGACAGGCCTAAAATCCTGATCTTACACCTGAGGCATATGCTCTGGCCAGTCTCCTGAGGTAGTTCAGTCACTGGCATTTCCTAGCTCAGTTGTGTTCCAGATTGGTCTCTGCTAAATCTGTGGAGAAATCTGCGTGCTTTCTTTATTTAGGCATAAAGGTGCCCTAAGAAATATTTCGTTATTAGCTAAACTGAATTTGAACATTATTTCCTAGCCTCCACAGTGTTTCAATACTCCTAACTGATTTCCTGGCTATAATTAGCTTGGAATTTTTACTAAGAAGCTGTCTTACCAGACAGGGTGTCTCAAGAGTTAGAGATAGCAGTTAGACACTTATTATCAGAGCCATCTCACACAAGACAGAATTGTTTTAAATGCCAGAGAGAAGTTAGAAGTCATAGGGCTTCCATCACTAATTATCTATGTTACAGCCAAGGAATGCTAGTATGTCACCTTCAGCTACTTGCCTTAGACAGACCCAGAGAATTTACCTTGGGGCTACTAAAATAGCCCAAGAAGAAGGCCATTACTGTTCCTCTGCTTTGCACCTGGCTGCTTGTTCTCACTGACCTTGATGTAGCCATCTCTTGCCTACGTGACTTCTGTCATTTGCCCTGTTTTCTGTATACTATATAAGCCTGATTTCTACTTTGTACAAATGGCATTCAGATACCATACTCCCTTGTGTTGTGTCTGTTTGTCATTTTTTCAGCAATGCCTTGTCTACCCGACTAGGATCTTGTTCCCCCCACAGGTTGAGGGAGGCCCAGACTGGCCAGCCCCTGGCACTTCATGGTAAAATCTTGGAAAGATCAGGAATTCAAGGCCCATATCTAAACATAGCAAAAGCAATATACAGAAAACCAGTAGCTAAATGGAGAGAAACTTGAAGCAATTCCACTAAAATCAGGAACTAGACAAAGCTGCCCACTCTCTCCCTAACTATTCAATATTGTACTTGAAGTCCTAGCCAGAGCAATTAGGCAACAAAAGGAGATCAAAGGGATAAGAATTGGAAAGGAAGAAGTCAAATTATCACTATTTGCTGATGATATGATAGTATAATTTAGTGACCCCAAAATTTCCACCAGAGAGCTCCTAAACCTGATAAACAACTTCAGCAAAGTAGCTGATTATAAAATTAGATCAAGCAAATCAGAGGCCTTCCTCTACACAAAGGATAAACAGGCAGAGAAAGAAATTAGGGAAACAACACTCTTCACAATAGTTACAAATAATATAAAGTACCTTGGTGTAAATTTAACTAAGCAAGTAAAAGATCTTTTTGACAAGAACTTTAAGTCTTGAAGAACAAAATTGAAGATGAAAAGATCTCCCATGCTCGTGGATTGGCAGGAATAATATAGTAAAAAGGGCTATCCTACCAAAGGCAATCTAAAGATTCAAAGCAATCACCATCAAACTTCCAACTCAATTCTTTACAGACTTAGAAAGAGCAATTTGCATATTCACCTGGAACAACAAAAAGCATGGCATAACCAAAACTATTCTCAACAATAAAGGAACCTCTGGTGGAATCACCATCCCAGACCTTAAGCTGTACTACAGAGCAATTGTGATAAAAAACTGCATGGTATTGGTACAGTGACAGGAAGGTAGATCAATGGAACAGAAATTAAGACCCAGAATTGAACCTACACACCTATGGTCACTTGATCTTTGACAAAGGAGATGAAACAATACCGTGGAAAAAAAGACAGCATTTTCAACAAATGGTGCTGGTTCAACTGGCAGTTAGCATGTAGAAAAATGCAAATCGTTCCATTCCTATCTCCTTGTACGAAGCTCAAGTCCAAGTGGATCAGGGACCTCCACATCAAAGCAGATACACTGAAACTAGTAGAAAAGAAAGTGGGGAAGAGCCTCGAGCAACAATAGGCACAGGAGAAAATTTCCTGAACAGAACACCAATAGCTTCTGCTCTAAGATCGAGAATTGACAAATGGGACCTCATAAAGTTGAAAAGCTTCTGTAAGGCAAAAGACACTGTCAATAGGACAAAACAGCAACCAAAAAATTGGGAAAAGATCTTTTCCAATCCTATATCTGATAGAGGGCTAATATCTAATGTAAACAAAGAACTCAATAAGTTAGACTCCAGAGAACCAAATAACCCTGTTAAAAAAATGGTGTACAGAGCTAAACACAAAATTCTCAACTGATGAATACAAAATGTCTGAGAAGCACCTAAAGAAATGTTCAACATCCTTAGTATATCAGAGAAATGCAAATCAAAACAACCCTGAGATTCCACCTTATACCAGTCAGATTGGTTAGGATAAAAAAACTCAGGTGACAGAAGATGTTGGCAGGTTTTGGAGAAAGAGGAATATTCTGTCATTGCTAGTGGGACTGCAAGCTGGTACAACCACTCTGGAAATCAGTTTGGTAGTTCCTCTGGAAATTGGACATAGTTCTACTGGAGGACCCAGCCATACCACTCCTGGGCATACACCTAAAAGATGTTCCAACATGTAATAAGGACACATGCTCCACCATGTTCATAGCAGCGTTATTTATAATAGCCTGAAACTGGAAACAACCTAGATGTCCCTCAACAGAGGAATGGATACAGAAATTGTGGTACATCTACACAATGAAGTACTACTTAGCTATTTAAAACAATGAATTTATTAAATTCTTAGGGAAAGGGATGGACCTGGAGAATATCATTCTGAATGAGGTAACCCAATCACAAAAGAACACACATGGTATGCACTCTCTGATAAGTAGTTCTTAGCCCAGAAGTTTGGAATACAGAAAGAACGACACACAAACCACAAGAAACCTAAGAAGGAAGACCAAAAGGTGGACATTTCATTCCTTCTTAAAAAGGGGAATCAAATACCCACAGAAGGAGTGGCAGAGATTAACTATGGAGCAGAGACTGAAGGAAGGACAAGCATATAGCTATCTCCTGAGAGGCTCTGACAATACCTGACTAATACAGATGTAGAGGCTCACAGCTATTCATTGACCTGAGTACACGGTCCTCAATGAAGGAGTTAGAGAAAGATTCTATGGAGCTGAAGGGTTTGCAGCCCCTTAGGATGAACGACAATTACTAACTAGTACCCTCAGAGCTCCCAGGGACCCAATCACCAATCAAAGACTATACAGGGTGGGACTGAATGTTCTGGCAGCATGTGTATTGTAAAGGATTGAAAATTCAATCATCAATAGGAGGAAAAGACCTCAGCCTTGTGAAGGTTTTGTGCCCCAGTGTAGGGGAATGACAGGGCCAATAAGTGGGAGAAGGTGGGGTGGCAGGCATGGGGAGGGGGGAGGCAAAAGGGGTTTGTTCTTGTTGTTTTTGTTTGTTTGTTTGTTTTTTGGAGGGGAACCTGGGAAAGGAAAAATTTACATGTAAAGAAAGAAAATATCTAATATGAAATAAAAAATAAAAAAAAGAATGTGGGTGCCCTTGTATTTGAGGCAGAGATGTTCACAATGGAGAAGTCCTCTTGATGCACTTTCTTTTAATGAGTATGAACTGTTCTTCCCAGACTCTTTTGCTTACTTTTGGTTGCAAATTTATGTTATTAGATATTATATTGCTTAGCATTTGGTCAATTTGCTTTGTAACCTTTTATTTTTCAGCCACCTTCTCAGTAGTTGTTGTGCTCAGATTGTAAAAGCCCCAAAGAGACCACCAAGAATCACAATCCAGTGTTATCACATGAGAGTCTTTACCTAAGCTCAAACTCAGGCTGGCAAACTTCCTGAAAAAACAGGAACTGGAGTGAACCCCCAGGTCTTAGTGAAGGGGGTTTGTAAAGGAAAAACCCCGAGCTGGGGTTACATTGTAATGTCTTGGCATTATGTGAGAGGGTAAAGGAACGCTGTTCTTCAAACCTGATAAAATTTGTTCAGACAGCTGGGCAGAACCAAGCAGCTTGAAAGGGACCTTCTTGACCTGGGAAGAAGTAACTCATTATGTTATCAGAAGTTAGTATATTTTAAAAACTGGCCACATTTCTCTGGGAACACTTAATTGTCCCTTTCCCATACTCCAAGAGTGGGCTTTTATCACTTTAAGGATACTGGCTCCTGCTTCCTTCAAGGGCAGGAGTCATCTGCTCTGTAGAAATACCTGTCCTTGAAAATCATGGGAGGGAGGGTGAGTTTTGGGGACTTGGAAACTAGTGTAGGCTGCCTTTCATCTGTTCCCAAGGGGGAGGTTGGGCTGGGGTGGGGATTGCTGGAAGGGGGAAGGGAGTACTGTATCTAAAGGAAAATTACAATATTTGGGTGCCAAGCTGGGCTCCCTTTTGTCTCTAGAGGCATCTATGCTGGGGAAAGGAGTGGGAGGATACTATCTGCTCTGGCTCTGCACAAGGGCAGGAGAGTACAGGATTTGATGCACAGAGACTCGAGCAGGTTTCTTGTGTCTCTTCAAAGTATTGTGTATATTTGTTGCTCAAATATGTTTCTGTATACAGCAGAATGATGGACTCTGTTTATATATCCATTCTGTTAGCCTGTGTCATTTTATAGGGGAATTGAGTTCATTGATGTTGAGAGACACTAATGGCCAGTATTTGCTAATTCCTGGTATTTTGATATTGGTGGTGCTAGTGTGTGTACGTGTGATTCTCTTCTTTTGATTTTAGTGATGTGAAATCATTTATTTCTTATATTTTCTTGAGTGCAGTTAACCTCTTTGTATTGGAATTGTCCTTCTAGTATCTCCTGTCCGGCTTGCTTCTGGACACTTTAATTTTTTTCCCCAAGTAATTTCTCTTAGTATACCTAAGAGCTATCTGCAATTCATGTAGCCTATGCTAACTTGTATGTCTCAGTAATCCTCCTGCCTCAGGATATTTCAATAAAATAGAATGTTTAGATCTAGAATAGTTTGTTTAGATCTCCATGAAGACAATAAAATGATCTGAGACCTGGTGAACGTAAGAATCCATTCACAGAGTCACTGCACAGACACTAATGCTTTCTTCTTTTTATAAATAATTTTATATTTAATCTATAACTTTACATTAATATTTTCATACTTTATAAACATAAGTACATTTATATCAAAAAATACAAACAAAAAATTCTAGTATGGAATGCAAAAAACTAATAATAATTATTTAATTTTTCCTTTTGAATAGAAAGTCACACTAGGTGCACTTTAAATTTGAAGTAGTAGTATTAAAGTTTTAAAACATTTTACGAAAAGTACAAATTGCCTTTGTTTAATTAGCGAGCTTTCCAGTCAGAATCTGTTGTTTTTGGTGGGATATATTACATTGTATAAACAAGTCTATGAGCTCTCGTCTTTTTTGGTTCAGAACGATATGATAAAATATTTTATCTATCTATCTATTTATTTATTTATTTATTTATTTATTTTTACTTATTGACTTTATATTCTGCTCACTGCCCCCTCCTTTCTTAACCCTCTCACAATTCTTTACACATTCCCCCTCCCCTTCTCCTCTGAGCTGGTGGACCTCCCCTGGGTATGCCCCCACCCTCCCCACATTAAGTCTGTCATCCTCCCCCATTGAGGCCAGACAAAGCATTCCAACTAAAGCATATCCCAGGTACAGGCAACAGCTCTTGGAAGAGCCTCTGCTCCTGTTGTTCCTCTTCCATAAGATCAAGCTGCACATCTGCTCCATATGTGCTTGGGGGTCTAGACTCTGTATATTTTTGTTGGTGCTAGAGTCTCTGAGAGCATCAAATGTCTAGGTTAGTTGACACTTTGTCTCCCGGAGGAGTCCCTGTTACCTTGAAGGCCTACACCCTCCCTCCAAATCTTCCATAAGAATCCTCAAACTTCATCCACAATTTTGCTGTGGATGTCTCCATCTGTCTGCATCAGATGTTGGGTGGAGTCACTCAGAGGACAGCATTGCTGGACTTCTGTGTGCAAGTTTAACAGAGTATCATTCATACTGTTAGAAATTGGTGCTTGTCCATGGGTGCTTGTCTGACATTGGTTTCAATATTAGTTGGCCATCCCCCCAGTCTCTGCTCTATCCCCTGTTCCTGCATTTCTTGTAGACAGGATAAATTTTGGGTTGAAAGTTTAGTGGTTTGGTTAGTGTTCCTATCACACCATTGGGGATCCTGCTTAGCTACGGGAGATCACCTCTTGAGGTCTCATATCCTCAATGCTGTGAGTCAAAGATAATGTTACTTCCATTGATTGTTGGACAACTCCCTTATCCCAGGTCTCTGTCTCATCCTGGAGATGCCTCCTATCTCCCCACCCTGTCAGTTGCAGATTTCCATGACCATCTGGCCACCCATCACTCCTGTACCTCCCCACACCTCATCTTGAAACCCTTCAATCCTCTTTCCATCATCTCTGCCAACTAGTGCCATCCCTCCATCAGGCTCCACTCACTATTTTATTCCCCCTTCGAACTGAGATTCAAGCATCCTCACCTGTGCCTTCTGTTTAGCTTCATTGAGTCTGTGGAGTATAGCATGGGATTCCTGTAATTTAGGGCTAATATCTACTTATGAGTGAATACATACCATGTATGTCCTTTCAGAACAGGGTTATCTTGCTCAAGATGATATTCTCAAGATCCATCCATTTTCCTGTAAAATCCATGATGTCTTTGTTTTTCATAATATTCCATGCATAGTATTCCACTGTGTGAATAATATTCCATTATATAGATGCATGACACATTTTCTTTATCCATTTTTCAGTTGAGCGGTATCTAGGTTGTTTCCAGTTTCTGCCTGATATGAATAAAGCATCTGTAAACATAATTGAACAATGATTTTCTGATATGGTAGTGCACCTTTTGGGTACATTCCAAGGAGTGGAATAGCTGGATCTTGATGTAGAACTATATTCCTAGTTTCCAAAGCTGCCAAATTCTTTCACATATGGTTGTACAAGTTTCAGTTTCCAACAGCTTTACATACTGGCCCGTATATGCTTTCACTTGAATTATGATTGTAGCCAATATGATGGGTGTAAGATGTAATCACAAATTTGATGTGTTTTGTATTTCCCTGATTACTAAGGACTTTGTACATTTCTTTAATTGCTTCACCACCTTTCTAGATTTCATCATTTGGGCATTTGATGTTTAACATTGTGCCTCATTTTATACCTAGTTTTTGGGGGTTGTTGGTGTCTAACTTCTTGGTTTTTAAATAAATTTTAGATGTTAGCTCTTTGTCAAGTGTAGGGCTGGTGAAGATACTTTATCGATTGCAGACTTCCATTTTGTCTCACTGACAGTATCCTTTGCCTTACAGAAGCTCTGCAGCTTTATCAGGTCCCATTTATTTACTGTTGATTTTAGAATCTGATTCATTGATATTCTGCTCGAGAAATTGTCTCTTGTACCATTGTGTTCAAGGGTATTTCCCACTTTCTGTTCTATGACATTTAATGTAGCCCGTCTTGTGTTGTGTTTAAATTGAGATGGGGTTGCATTACATCTGTAGATTGATTTTTTTAGATGACCAATTTAACTAAGTTAATCCTAGATATCCATGAGCAGGGGAGATCTTTCCATTTTATGATATCTTCTTCAATTACTATCTTCAGAGACTTGAAATTCTTTTCATACAGATCTTTCACTTTCTTAGTTAAATTTATACCAAGATATTGTGTATTATTCATGGCTATTGTAAAATGGGTTTTTTCCCTCATTTCTTTCTGGGTCCCATTATCTTTTGTATAAAGAATGGCTACTGATTTATGTAAATTAATTTTTTATTCAGCTCCTTTGTTGAAGGAGTTTATCAGCTGTAGGATTTTCCTATAGAATTTATGGGGAGGCATATGTATATTGTTATATCATTTTTGATAGTGGTATTTTGAGTTCTTCATTTCCCGATTGTATTCCCTTGATCTTTTTCAATTTTCTTATTATTCTACAAAACATCAAACTATCAAAACTCTATTGAATAAATATGGAGAAAGTAGAGAACATTGTTTGGTTCTTGATCTAAGTGGAACTGTATTGAGTTTTTCTCAATGCACTTTGATGTTGGTAATAGGCTTCCTGTAAATTGCTTTTATTATGTTTATGTATGTCCAATGTATCCCTAAGTTCGATAAGACTTTTCTCATGAAGTTGTGTTGAATTTTGTCAAAAGCTTTTTTGGCATCTAATGAGATGAACATGAGATTTTTTTTTTCATTTTTTCTTAATGGAAGATTACATAGACTGGTTTTCATATGTTGTATCATCTCTGCATCTTTGGGATGAAGCCTATTTGATCATGGTGGATGATCTCTTGATATTCTCTTGGATTCCGTTTGTGAGTATTTGATTGAGCATTTTTACATCTATGTTTGTGAGGAAAATTGGCCAGTAATTTGTTGTTGTTGTTGAATCACTTTGGCTTAGTTGTCTTTGTGACTGTGGCCTCATAAAATTAGTTTGACAGCTGCCCAAATTAATTAGTGACACATGCCTTTAATTCCAGCACTTGGGAGGCAGAGACAGGTGGATTTCTGAGTTTGAGGTTTAGCCTGGTCTCAGAGTGAGTTCTAGGACAGCCAGGGCTATACAGAGAAACACTGTCTTGAAAAACCAAAAAAAAAAAAAAAAAAAAGAAACAAATTAAAATAAAATAAATTTGGCAAAGTTTCCTGTTTCTATTTTGGGGAATTATTTTAGAATGTTGACTTTAACACTTCTTGAAAGTCTGGTAGAATTCTTCCCTGCTTTTATTGACTGCTTCTATTTCCTCGGGTGTTATGGATATATTTAAAGTTTATATCTGGTCTTAATTTAACTTTGGTAAGTAGTATCTTTCTAGAAAATGATCAATTTTTTTACATTTTCCAATTTTTTGCACTACATGATTTTAAGTATACCCCAATGATTCTTTATTTTGCTTAGGTATTTGTTGTTATGTCTTCATTTTCTTTTCTGATTTTATCAATTTGAATATTCTTTCTCCATCATTCAGTTAGTTTGAATAAGGGTTTATTGATCTTGGTAATTTTTTTTCAAAGAACCAACTCCTTGTTTCATTGATTCCCTATCACTTTTTTTGTATTTGTTCATTTCAACCTTCAGTTTGATAATCCCCTGCCATCTACAGGACAAGAATTGTACCCATGGATTACTTCTAGGGCTGTGGATCTAGGAAAGAGTCAAGTAACTCACTCATTTTTGGTTATCCCTGAATGCCCTGTGCCCTTACTAGGAAGAGACTTACTGATAAAATTGAAAGCTGAAATTACATTTGTCCCCTCTGGACCGGAATTTTCCTGAGGAACTGAAGTGCCCTGGACCCTGGCATTTTCTTTACAACTAGGAGAAGACTATCTGCTATAACAGAGTAGACCAAAAAAGCACATTGAGGGATTGAAAAATTGGCTTGAACAATTCTCTCAGGGATGGGCTGAAACAGGGGTAATGGGAATGGCAATACAGGCTCCCCCACTAGTAGTTGAACTTAAGTCTGTGGCCACTCCTATAGGAGTTCAACAATATCCCATGAGCAAAGAAGCTTGAGAGAGCATACATCCCCACATTGTCAGGTTGCTCCAACAAGGAATCTTAGTCCCTTGTAAATCTCCATGGAATACACCATTACTCCCAGTAAAGAAGCCAGGGACAAATGACTATCATCCAGTACAGGACCTTAGAGAGGTCAATAAGAGAGTGCAATACATACACCCCACAGTGCCAAACCCTTACAACCTGCTAGAACTTTACCACCTGAACAAGTGTGGTATACAGTCCTAGACCTCAAGGATGCTTTCTTTTGTCTGAGGCTACACCCTAATAGCCAGCCCCTGTTCGCCTTTGAATGGCGAGACCCAGAAAATGGAAGAACAGGACAGCTCACATGGATGAGACTGCCTCAAGGCTTTAAGAATTCACCCACCCTGTTCGATGAGGCCCTACATTGAGACCTTGCCTCCTTTTGGACTGAAAACCCCCAGGTAACTCTCCTGCAGTATGTTGATGATCTCTTGTTAGCCACAGAAACATGAAAAATGCAAACTTGGGATGCAGAAGCTCCAGGCTGAGCTAGGTGAGTTGGGGTACCGGGTTTCAGTCAAAAAGGCACAATTATGCCAGACTGAAGAGACCTATTTGGGATATGCCCTGAAAGATGGGCAGCGTTGGCTTACAGAAGCCTGGAAACGAACAGTGATGCAGATCCCGACCCCAACCACCCCTGGCCAGGTAAGAGAATTCCTGGGGACAGCTCCGTTCTGTAGACTCTGGATTCCAGTGTTTGCTACCTTGGCAGCTCCACTATAACCATTAACAAAAAAAAAGGAGAATTCATTTATACTGAAGAACATCAGTTGGCTTTTGAAGCCCTTAAAAAGGCACCGCTACAGGCCCCTGCCCTGGCCTTGCCAGATTTAAATAAACTGTTCATCCTTTATGTTAATGAACGAAGAGGGGTGGCTGGAGGGGTCCTTACCTAGATTCTGGGACCTTGAAAGCTACCGGTAGCGAATCTATCAAAAAACTGGTCCCTGTGGCTAGTGGTTGGCCCTCCTGCTTGCAAGCTATAGCGGCCACGGCCCTTTTGGTGAAAGATGCTGACAAATTAACTATGGGCCAGAATGTGATGGTAATAGCCCCCCGTGCACTTGTGCCATCATTTGACAACCACCAGATCGTTGGATGACAAATGCTTGGATGACGCATTATCAGAGTTTGCTGTTGAGTGAACGAGTAGCATTTGCCCCACCTGCCATCCTCAACTCAGCTACTCTACTCCCTGAAACTGCTGAAGCCCCAGTGCATAAATGTGAAGAAATATTGGTGGAGGAGACTGGAACTCGATCAGATCTGACTGATAAGCCATGGTCTGGGGCAAGAACCTGGTTTACCAACGGAAGCAGTTTCGTAGTAGAAGGTAAGCGCAGGGCTGGGGCAGCAATGGTGGAGAGAAAATCAATTATATGGGCCAACAGCTTGCCAGAAGGGGCATCAGCCCAAAAAGCAGAGCTTATTGCTTTGATCCAAGCCTTAAAGCTGGCAGAGGGAAAAACTGTCAACATCTACACAGATAGCCAATATGCATTCATAACGGCTCATGTACATGGGGCAATTTACAAACAGCGTGGGATGCTGACTTCTACTGGTAGAGATATTAAAACAAAGAAGAAATCCTCAGCCATTTAGATGCTATTCATTTACCAAGTAAAGTAGCCATCATTCATTGTCCAGGGCACCAGAAAGGGGAAGGAGTAATAGAGAAAGGAAACCAGATGGCAGACCAAGCCGCCAAAGAGGCAGCACAAGGACCTATGATTATCACGATGGCCAGGACAGAACGGAAAACTTCTCCGGGTGAGACGTCTCTCTCCCCAGAAGAAGGGCTCATATATCTGACTAAGATACACACTCTCACCTACCTGGGGCTGAAAAAGATGATTGAATTGGTAAAAAATTCTCCTTACCACATACCACAGGTAAAAGAGGCATCAGAAAAATTAGTAAAGAATCTAAAGGCTTGTGCTTTAACTAATGCTGGAGTGAGCAGACTCCAGGAGGGGAGATGACTGAGAGGAGACCGGCCAGGAATGTACTACGAAACAGACTTTACTGAAATTAAACCTGCCCGGTATGGAAATAAATATCTCTTAGTGTTTGTAGACACTTTTTAGGGTGGGTTGAGGCTTTCCCCACCAAGAAGGAAATGGTTAATGTGGTGGCTAAGAAGATATCGGAAGAAATATTCACCCAATTTGGAATACTTAAGGTACTTGGGTCAGACAACAGTCCTGCCTTCGTGGCCCAGGTAAGTAAGGGAATGGACAGACAACTGGGGATAGATTGAAAATTACACTGTGCTTACAGACCCCAGGGCTCAGGGCAGGTAGAGAGGATGAATAGAACCATAAAACAGACCTTGACTAAATTGCCCTTAGAGACCAGAGGAAATGATTGGACAGCTCTCCTTCCTTATGCACTGTTCTGAGTTCGGAACACCCCCAGTATTACCAGATTGACACACTTTGAATTGATGTTTGGGATACCACTACCTAATTACATACCTTTGGAAGTAGATGCATGCTCTGATGATTCCTCTATTCTCTCATCCCACCTTCTGGCCTGGTTAAAAGCTCTTGAAACAGTAATAAAAGGAGCCTAGGAGCAGCTAAAAGACATCTAACCTGCAGGCGACCTGAGAGTGCCACATCAATTTGAAGTGGGAGATGCTGTTTCGGTACAGAGACACCAAGCTGGGAACCTCGAACCATGGTGGAAAGGACTGTACCTAGTATTGCTAACCACTCCCACTGCCGTTAAGGTAGATGGGTTCCTGCTTGGATCCACGAATCTCATGTCAAGAAGGCATCCCCTGAGACTAATCAGGATGAGTGGACCGTGGAAAAGACTGATAATCCTCTTAAATTGCACCTGCTTCATAAAACTAGTCCTGAGCAAACTCCCTAACCCCCACCAGCCCATGTCCCTAACTTGGCAGGTTATCTCCCAAACTGGGGACATACTTTGGTCCATATCTGATGTGGCTGTCCCATATACTTGGTGGCCACCCCTCACCCCTGACGCCTGTGCCCTCATAGCAGGACTGGGCACTTGGGACAGTGCTTGGAAAGATGTCCAAGCATCTAAGAAATCAGTTCATCAGGCCCCGTGGGGTACAGAGACCCCGGGTGCAGCTCTGCCTGGGCACAAGCAGATTTGGCTGATACACAATTTTACATATGTCCCAAGCAAGATCGAGATGCACAAATGTGGACGGGTAGAATCATATTATTGTAAGAACTGGGGATGTGAGACACAGGTAGCAGAAGTCGGAGGACTTTATCAGTGGATCTCATACAGGTCCATACCAACTATTCCAACCACCCACGAGCATGGGGCTGTGCTAATACAAGGTGGTGTGCTCCCCTAAGAATCATTTTTACTAGTAGGGGAAAGGGTCTGAGGACCTGGACATCAGGTTTGCAATGCGGAATGCGATATTAGATGGGGAGGTGATAAGGGATTCATATTTCAGATCAGGCTTAAAATTGCTAATCCACCATCTATAGCAGTAGGACCCAATTTATAACTAGTAGACCATGTTGTTCTCCCAACAGTCCCACTTGTTTTGCTTTCTGGAAAATCTGTGACCACGCTCCCGGTCTTGTTCCTTATAAGTCTACTGAAGAGAGGCTATTTAACCTAATTCAGGTAGCTTTCATGGCTTTAAATGAGACCCAGCTGGCCATAACTAGACAATGTTGGCTCTGCCTTAAGGCAGAGCCCCCTTATTATGAAGGTGTCGCTACATATGGAAATCCAAACTACACTGAAGATGCTAATGTATGCGATTGGAGTGGAGCAACCCACCTCACACTAGCTGAAATCTCATGGACAAGGTCTTGTGTAGGAGCAGTCCTTGAGACTCATCACCACCTCTGTAGTGACAGCTACCAAATCACCCAGACTATTGGATATCTAAAACTGGGGCCTGCGGCCTGGTAGGCCTGTAGCTTGGGCCTGACCCCATGCTTATCATTAGCTATCTTTAATTCTAGTCAGGACTTTTGTGTCATGATATCCTTATATCCAAGAGTTTATTACCACCCTGATGATGATATTTTCCAGATATTGCAAGATCACCCTAGATATAAGAGAGAGCCTATTACCAACACCTTAGCCATCCTCATGGGGGTAGCTGGAGTGGCAACAGGGATAGGAACTGGGGATGCAGCACTAATAAAAGGGGAAATGGGACTAACACAGCTCCATGCAGCTATCCAAGAGGACTTGGAGGTGTTACAAGATACTGTCTCTAAATTAGAAGAATCCCTTGCTTCCCTGTCTGAGGTAGTCATGCAAAACCGTAGGAGGCTAGACCTGCTATTTTTGAAAGAAGGGGGCCTATGTGCCGCCCTTAAAAAGGAGTGTTGTTTTTATATAGATCCATCAGGGGCCATAAGAGACTCAATGCAGAAACTAAAGGACAGATTAGAACAAAGGAGAAGAGAACATCTAAGCACTCAAGGGTGGTATGAGGGAAGGTTCACTAAGTCTCCCTGGTTAGCCTCTCTCCTATCTGCCATCGTGGGCCCACTCATAATTCTATTACTCATCTTAATCTTTGGCCCCTGTATTTTTAATAGACTCATAGCTTTCATCAAAGAAAGAATTGGGGCTATACAACTTATGATGTTACGTCATCAATACCATACCTTGCCTGAAGAGGAATTTGAGACCAACATGTAGCTCTAACATTAGAGCTATGTAAAAGAAAGAGGGGGGAATAAAAAGGAATAACTAAAGCTTGGGACCTGTGCTGGCCAGGTAGAAGAAGTATAAGTCTGAGAATCCAGCACAAGCTTGCCGAGATAGGCCTGGGAATGAGCAAGCAGTCTGTTAGCTACCCCAAGGACTGGCAGGTCAAGAAGACATAAAACTATAAACATAGAGGAAATCATGTCTAGGCATGCAAGGACGATTCTTGACAGGCTCTGAATAATGGACAATCTGGCCTCTTAGATATGGTTTGAGGTCAGCAGAAAAAAAATTGTTGACTCAGACTAGTACCACCCACAGAAAAACCACACACTGCTTCTGGGAATTTCCAGCTATAGACTGCATGTATTTTTAAATTAGCCAATCATATATCACAACACTGATTCTTTTGTTCCCCCAGACCTTTCATCCTATAAATGCCCCAGATCCCTGGGCCTCAGAGTCAATTCTGAAAAGGAATAACTAAAGCTTGGGATCTGTGCTGGCTACATAGGAGAATTATAAGTCTGAAAATCCAGCACAAGCTTGCCCACATAGGCCTGGGATGAGCAAGCAAGCTGTTGAATATTCCAGGAACTAGCAGGCCAAGAAGAGATAGATAGGACATGTCTGGGTGGGCTCAGGCATACAGGGACCTGTCTGGGCAAGATGACCCAACTGAATGAAGAGGTATGTTTAGAGGCCAGCCAGATGCCCTGCTGCCTCAATACCACCCTTAGGAATTTCCTTATGCTCTGATCTGCATGTATTCTAGCTGGATTTGAATTAGCCAATCATGTATAAGCTATGCTGATTCCTTTGTTCCCCTAGACCTCCTTCCTATAAAAACCCCTAACCCCTGAGCCTCAGGGTCAATCCCACTGCCTCCTGCATGAGATATGGGTCCACCCGGAGCTCCAATATTAAAACTACCTCATGTGTTTACATCAAGATGGT
>JADRCD010213656.1:0-22348 GCA_019843815.1 Montemys delectorum
GTTTAATGTCAGCCATCTTAGAACCTGACTCTCAGCTACAATGGCTAACATGGTGGAAAGATGAGGCTTTGGTTATGGAACAACGAAATAGGACTGGAGGCATTAATCTTGTCAAGGATTAGTTGCTAGGCGAAGGTCAACATTCTGATTTAAGAGTATATGCTATGTTTGATGATGCCTTCTTAGAACAGTGTTGTACAGTAGCTTTAAATGACAAGGATGAACAACAAGAAAACCAATCTGAATCATTTATAAAGATAACCTGGGGCCCAGGTGAATCTTTCACTGGCTTTTTACAAAGATCAACTTCATAATTGAGTAATCGAATCCTAGGGCCTGGAGAAATCAAGTTGGTACTCACTTCGAAGCTTTATCCCTACTGGCTAGCTCTCACAGTGTCAGAAAGTGTTATGCATGATGCCAGAGGGAAACGGTAATCAGCACTCTTGCTTAATGGTGAGCCCCGGAAGTGACAACCACAACTGGCCTAGCAAGGCCTGCCCACTGGTGCAGTAGTGAGTGGCATCAATATCATAGTGGTGACAAACTGTTTTCTGATCGACTTTAAAGACTGTTCCACCATATGGAATCCAAATCTGGCACCATTATCAGGTCCAACCACCTGTGGCTGGGCAGGTGGAGGCCTCCTTAGGAGAGACTGTAACTAGTTTTCTGTACCTAGTATTCAAATGAACATAATATTAAAAAAACCTTCAGTGACTTATTATACCCACAGATAAGTACATCAAACCTCATCAAACAAGTTTCTCTCTTCAGTAGATGGCAGTCAACTCAGAGACCCACCACTGGCCAAGGCACAAGAGGTAAGAAACTGTGGCGTGCTTAGTCCTAAATGGAACGTCTGGACCATAAACACTCCTTCCCAAGCATCAGGGCCTAATCTGAAAAAAATCATGATCCAAACTTTGTATTCATAATTTTGTGTATCTTAATGAGCTTCAGGCCCCACAGACCCTGGATCTTGGGGGTAAAAAGCGTTTTAGGAGAGACAGATATGGCTGACTTGTGCAGCTGCTCGGCAGAAAAGCTAGGAAGCCGACACCATTGCTAGAGAGAAGAAAAGGCAGAAATTTCTGATGTGGCTTCCAAAAGGACCACAGTTCCCAAGAAAGTTTCCACAGCATTAATAACCACAGCACTGAGAAACTAAAGTACAGTTAGTTATACACGTAGCACATGGCCTAAGGATCCTAATTCTTATAATCTCACCCAGACAAATGCTCACAAATGTATATGAAGGTGAGCACAATCCTAATCAGTCTAGCATAATCCTAATCAAAAGTCTGAGGTCATCTGCTAAACATAGCGAGTTTAAGGCCAGCCAAGGCTACATAGTAAGTTTTTGCCTCAGAAATAAATTTTTAAAAAAAATCTCTCAAAGGGACATATTCAAGTATAATTTCTGAAATGAAAAACTGAAAGCAATCTACAAATCAAAGCAGTGGAGTAATGAATAAAGTATGACATACTCAGAAAAGCTAATGAGAAGCCAGGCTTGTATTTGTCAACACTGGCATATCTCAAAACCATTACTGCTGTTATTTTTTTTTTTTGTCTTGTTTTGTTTTGTTTTTCAAGACAGGGTTTCTCTGTGTAGCCCTGGCTGTCCTGGAACTCACTCTGTAGACCAGGCTGACCTCGAACTCAGAAATCCACCTGCCTCTGCCTCCCAAGTGCTGAGATTAAAGGCATTAGCCACCACTGCCCGGATTTTACTGCTGTTATTATTTTGCTACAAGGAACTGAATTCAGGGTTTTGTACATGCTAGGAAGAGTTCTACCACCAAACAATAGCCTCAGTCCCTAAAAATTATTTTGTGAATGAAAATCTAAGCTGGATAGTTATTGGTACTGTGTTTTAATATACTGCATTTTATATATAATATTTATTATTGTTTGTGTAACAAAGAATATAATGAGTTCACATTCATACTACATATTTTCTGTAGATAAAATGAGTGTAAATACAAAAATGGCCCAGAAAGGCATTATACTAAATGCTCAACAAGTATGTAAGAACATTTCACTCCAAACAAGGTTTGGCATTCATGCCTATAATACAAGGACACAGTATGCTGCAGCAGAAAGATCTTATACAATCAATCAGGAAGACCATGGTGCATCTGATGCCACCATGAGCCACATATTGAGCTTCCAGCTAGCCTGGACTTCAGAATAAATCCTTTTTTCCAAAAACAAACAAACAAAAATGAGGAGTTAGGATGCTGGTTTAATAGATAAAATGTTTGGTGCACAAGTGTGAGGATTGGAGTTTGGGTTCCCAGAATGTAAATAAATGCCAGTCAGTCAGGCATGGTATCTGCTGTCATTGTAGCAAGTGGGAGGCAGAGGCAGGAGATCCCTGGCACAAGCTGCCTACATAGTCAGTCAGTGAGCTCAGAGTTCAATTAAGATACTCTGCCTCAGGAAAGCAGAGTGCTATCCAGGAAGGCACCTGGAATCAAATGCAGGTCTCCACATGCACATATACACATGTGTGTATGTACAAACTTGTGTACCCTCACAAGAAACACTTCACATGGGGGTAGGAAGAGAAAAACCAGTAAACTCTGATGTAAATAGTATAGGAACAAGACAGAAGAGGAAAAATCAAGTGCATATTAATTTTATCTATATTGTTGCCCTGCTTAAGAGGAATATTCAGGCTGGGCAGTGGTGGCGCACACCTTTAATCCTAGCACTTGGGAGGCAGAGGCAGGCAGATTTCTGAGTTCGAGGCCAGCCTGGTCTACAGAGTGAGTTCCAGGACAGCCAGGGCTATAATATAAAAAAAATTAAAAAAAACCTGATTTTTCCTCTTCTGTCTGAGAGGAATATTTTAATTTTTTAAAAATAGAAAACAGAAAAAAAAACTGAAAATTGCCAAATTGTTAAAAAAAAGATTGACTATAGTAATATGGATGATTGGGATATTGGTTTCTACTTTGAGCTTCTATATTTTCTTTTCTTTTTTTTAAGATTTATTTATTTATTTTATGTGTATGAGTAAACTGTAGCTGTACTCATACATGGCTGTGAGCCATCATGTGGCTGCTGGGAATTGAACTCAGGACCTCTGCTCTGGCCTGCTCAGCTCGCTCTGGCCCTGCTCGCTCCGGTCCAGCTCGCTCTGGCGTACACTGTAGCCGTCTTCAGACACACCAGAAGAGAGTGTTAGATCTCATCACAGATGGTTGTGAGCCACCATGTGGTTGCTAGGATCCGAACTCAGGACCTTCGGAAGAGCAGTCAGTGCTCTTACCCGGTGAGCCATCTCGCCAGCCCAGCTTCTGTATTTTCAATTTTCCCAAAATACAAAATTTTAATTAAAAAAAAAAGAAATGCATGACTAATAGTGAATGGGGGCTGGAGAGATGGCTCAGCGGTTAAGAGCACTGGTTGCTCTTCCAGAGGTCCTAAGTTCAGTGCCCAGTAACCAAACCATCAACACATCTGTAGTAGAATCTGATTCCCTCTTCTGGTGTTCATACAAATAGCACTCACACACTTAAAGTAAATCAATCTCAAGAAAAAGCAAAAAGAAAGTTGTGGAAGCATGACTCTAATCTAAGGAAGAGCTGAGTAAAATTCTAGCTTGTTAGACTTTGGGAATTGATATGAAAGGAATCATGTATTTTACAGTATGCCATTTGCTTTTACAGTTTTTCTACAATTCTAATTATTGCCAACTCTCTTTCCTTGGAGCAGGTACGGGGTGTGTGGTGGTTTGAATATGCTTGGCCTAGAGAGTGGCACTATTAGGAGGTGGGCCTTGTTGGAGTAGGTGTGGACTTTGTGGAGGAAGTGTGTGTCTGTGGGGGTGGGCTTTCAGACCTCCTCCTACTTGTCCACAGTCTGCTCCTGGCTTCCTTTGGATGAAGACAGAACTCTCAGCTCCTCCAGCACCATGTCTGCCTGCTTCCTGCTATGCTTCCTGTAAGCCAGCCCCAATTAAGTGTTGTCCTTTGTAAGAGTTGCCTTGGTCACCGTGTCTCTTCAGAGGGATGGAAACCCTAAGACAGGATACAAAGAAAAACTCTGGGTTGGCCCCAAGTTTCCTCAAGATTTTATGTTCTGATCCTGTCCAGGCAGATTTTCAGTTGAATTGTCAAAGTCTGTCAAAGGAACTATGCACAGTTAGGGATTGCTCCAGGGCTGCTATATATTCAAATGCTAAATTCTGCACCCCAAGATCTGGCTGCCCCAAGATGGGCAAATTCCCACACACACCAGCCTTTACTATATAAACCTTGCTCCCCAATTTAAAACTATTGGTTAAATAAAACTGGTGACAGCCAATTACTGGGGAGAATAGAAGGAGGCAGGGTTTGAGTTACTGGGTTGGGAGAAAGGGAAAGGGGAGAGAAGGGGCTGAGGAAGAAGAAGAGAGAAGAGAAGGTCTCTGTCAGACTAGAAACACATGCCTGAGTGAAATGCTCCTCCAAGATAGACTGCTGCAGCAGAAATAACCCAGGAAAATTCAAACAGCAAGTATCTGGGGAGTACATTTGGGAAAGTAGCCAGTCTAGCCATTAGGAAAGTAGATTCAGGGGTAATCCCCAGTAGTTGTGCTAGAGCTGATTTTAAAAGTTCATAGGATTTTGCCTTGATTATTCGAGGACTGGCTGGGTCATATTAATAACTAATAGAGTCTATCAAATTCCAGTCACACAGCTTTTCAGCCCTTCTCTCATGATCTTTGTAAGACTAAAGTCAGTTCTTCTGGAACATTTTAATACCATTTTCTCATCTTAGGTTCTTGCAAATGTAAAGGCCTTTTATCCACAGACTTGTAACATATGAAAGGATTATGCAAAACTTTATATTAATTCCAAAGAAATTTTTAACCTTTCAGCTAGCTTTTTATAAAAAAAATAAATAAATAAACATTTTAGAAAGAGGCTGTTGAGATACTGACCTAGCATATAGAAATGAAATATGGAAAATTGTATGCCAGGCAGTGGTGGCACACACCTTTGATCCCAGCACTTGGGAGGCAGAGGCAGGTGGATTACTGAGTTCAAGGCCAGCCTGGTCTACAGAGTGAGTTCCAGGACAGCCAGGGCTACACAGGGAAACCCTGTCTCGAAAAACAGAAAGAAAAAAAATAGAAAATTGTTTCAAATAGTAACTGGTATAAGTATTGTTGGTATTAACTATTATGATCAGTTCTATAGATATTACTACAAATGCCATCACTAATACCACAATAGTGAAAATATGCACATTTTGATAGTTTTAAACTTCTGTGAGTAATGAAAATCATGGGAATTTAAGCATCTCCATTTCTGTGTGGTTTAAGTTCCCATCTGGTAAGGGCCTGGGTCTCTTCAGGAATTCTCCTTCTTACCTAGATCGTTCTCATCCGGAAATCAATAGCAGTGAATATATTCAATGAAATTCTATCTGATTACCTAAACCTATTTTATGAAAATGATATGGGCCGGACAGTGGTGGTGCATGCCTTTAATCCCAGCACTTGGGAAGCAGAGGCAGGCAGATCTCTGAGTTCGAGGCCAGCCTGGTCTACAGAGTGAGTTTCAGGACAGCCAGGGCTACAGAGAGAAACCCTGTCTCTAAAAAACCAAAAAAAAGAAAAAAAGAAAAAAGAAAAAAGAAAAAAGAAAAAAGAAAATGGCATGAGAAGTAATATATCAAGTGACGATCAAATAGTATAGATAATACAATGTGTGTGTTGTACCATTTCCATCTTTGAGAAACAGAAGGAACTCACCATACATATGCAAGAAAACAAATATTAAAACTACACTAAAATCTTAAGAATTAGTTTGAATAAAGGAATTAAAATTTTTCCCTTTATAATTGTTTTCCTGTGTGTTCTCCAAGTTCCTGTGCTTAGCAGGTATTGTTTTTTATGATTGGATTTCTTTTTTATTGTATGTGTATGGTGTTGGGTGAGTGAAAGCACACCTGTAAGGGTCAAAGGACAACTTCTAGGAGTTGATTCTCTCTTTGTACTGTGGGATCCCAGATTGCAGCAGATACATTTATGTGCTTCATCATCTTGCTGACCCAACTTTATCCTTTTTTTTTCAGGATAGTATCTGTTAGATCTCAGGCAGTTCCTGTATCTAGATGAGCTCAGCCTGGACTACAGAAGGATTCCTGGCAGTTAGATAAAAGCCAGCATTTCCCTGGAACTTGTGAAAAGATTTTCTATCTCCCAAAGGAATCATTTCCCTTGCCACTGGCTGTACTGACGTGCACCTGTGGTTGCATTTCAAACTCCATGCTGGCCTTCAGGCTCCCCCATCCCCACTCACAGATGCTCATTATGCATTCCCAGCTCTGACACTAACATCTTGACCCCTCTCACCTCCTACTCAGTCTCTTTAAAACCCTCATTTCCCCTCCCTCCTCCCACACACACACACAAACACACACACACACACACACACACACACACACACACACACACACAAACACCTGCTTTCCTGGAGAGACAGTCTTGGCAGTTTGGAATAAGCTTTTCCCTTCAACCACTGAGCGGCCATTTCCGTGGTTTCTTTACTGTGCTCAGATACAGTGGCAGCCATGACTAGCTAGTTAAAACCCATAGTATGACTGTCTTTCTGGAGTCACCCAAATTTGGAGATTTGTTCCCAACTTTTAAGTTTAGAAGCATAATTTTAACAGCATTCTAAAAGTCTCGTCCTGGCATGAAATGGTAAAGCTGGTCCCCTTAACTCTTAACTTTAATGGTGAAACTCTTAAGTCCCACCATTGCTGGTTATATTCTTATTTGTCTATAGAATAGATTCCCTCATAACTAATTACTTGTTCAGAATTTGACTCTCCCCTCCTTCCTCCTTCTCCTTGATAGACTTTGTGATCCTCTGGCTAAGTACCCTGCGTGTTGAGACTGCAGGCATATACCACCATACTTGGCAACCTATAAGTTCTTGATGCCAAGAATGTACCAGCTCTGTGTAGAAGTACTAACAGCACGGTATCCTGAGCAGTGGGTCTTTTTTTTTTTCCTGTTACTTGAACATTCTACAAGTTATTCCTTAATTTATACACATACACATGCAAATCTAGTACCCATAACAAGTTTACATGCTTTCTACAATGATTATGTTTTCTTTCATTATAACTTTTAATGAGCAGATTCCATTTGTATGAGAGAAAGAAGCAGGGGCCTGCAAAAAGGAGTCTAGTGGTCAAGAGAGGACTCTACTGCACAGGATTTCTAACTGGCCTCCCCAGGTCTATATTTGACACCTTTCAATCAGTTTTCCACACAGCAAGTAGAATGACTGAAGAACTTTAATTAGATCACAGGCCTCTCCTACTTAAAACTATCCAATGGTTTCTCCTCATTTCCCCATTACCCTAGTCTCTGGCTGGTTACCACTGGCTGGGTGAATGTTATCTGTGGGCCTTATCGGCATTGTCTTTGAAAGGGATGATAAGATGAATATGGGCACAGGGAGGCAGAGCCATTCCTAAAGAAGCTTGCTTATTCTCACTCAGAGATTTCTAGAAACCACCAGAGAATTTAAGCAGGGAATTAAAAAAAAAAAAACTCTGAAGGGACCCCTATGGAAGAGTTAAAGGAAGGACTGAAGAAACTGAAGGGGATGGCAACCCCATAGGAAGACCAACAGTATCAACTAACCTGAGCCCCTAGGAGTTTCCAGAGACTAAGCCACCAAACAAAGAGCATACATGGGCTGGTCCGAGACCACCAGCACAAATGTAGCAGAGGACTGCCTTGTCTGGCCTCAGTGGGAGAGGATGTGCCTAATCCTGTAGAGACTGGATGCCCCAGGGAGGGGACACACCAAGGGGGAGGCGCATTCTCAGAGGCGAAGGGGAGGAGCAATGGGGGGAAAGAACTCTGCGAGGGGGGCCCTGAGACTGGGAACAACATTTGGGATGTAAATAAATGAAATAATTGATTAATTATAAAAGGAAGGAAGGAAGAGCAGAAGGAAGGAAGGAGGGGAGGAAGGAAGGAAGGAAAAAAGAAATCCTGAAGGGAGAGACCATCTGGTGGCTGCACTGGAACCTCTGCACTAAGGAAGCAGAAGTAGTAAAAGTTCAAGACCAACCTGGAAAGAGTCTGTCTTAAACAAACAAACAAGCAAATGTGCTGGGGGCTAGTGTGATGGCCTAGTGGTTAAGAGTACTGACTGCTCTTCCAGAGGACCGGGATTCCACTGTCTGTAACTCCAAGATCTGACACCCTCACACGGACATACATGCAAGCAAAACATCAATGCACATAAAATAAAAATAAATTAATTATACAATAAAAGGGCAAGGAAGTGTGAGTGGGCAAGGAAGTGTGAGTGGGCACGCAGTTAATACACTCTTCACAATTTTGAGAGCATCAGAGGGTTGTTAGTGCCATGCTTCCAACAACAGGCACAGAGTCAACAGGCATCTTTTGTGTTCTTCGAGTTCATTTGAGCACCAGGGAAGGAAACTGCAATGGAGCACATAAGACATAAGGCCTGGGGTTCTGGAGGGACAGTCGCAAACTAGCAAGCAACCCTGGCACAGGAGGCACCGAGGCAGGTTTCCAAATAGTAAATGCAATTCACATCTTGCTCTAAAGTTAAAATTGTCCAAGGAGAAAATCACGACACGTAGGGAAATCAGTCCTCGAGTCACACAATCGCACCTCTGAGGCCACTGCGGCAGGTTGGTCGGGGCGTGGTTTCGGTTTTGCGGGGTGGAACTGCGCAGGCGCGGCGAGGCCGCGGGGCGGGGTCAGGCGGGGTCAGTTAGCGCGGGAGCCCGGCGCGGAGGCTCCTGGGCTGAGGCTCGCCGGGAACGGAAGCCGCTGCGGGACGCGGAGGAAGCCAGGATGGCGACTCCGAGCGGGAAGCCTGCTACCCCCAACCCCCAGGTTTCCAAGAGGTCTCTCCCAAGAGATGCTTCCTCCGAGGTCCCGAGCAAGAGAAAGAACTCGAACCCGACGTCGACGCTGCCGCGGCCGTCCGGACTCTTCGTCGAGGGCTCGATCGTCCGCATCGCCATGGAGAACTTCTTGTGAGTGGCGGCAGGCCTCGCCTGGGCGGGAGCTAGCGGCCGGCAGGCCCGGGGCGGTGGGGTGTGCCCGGAGGTGGGGAACCTGTGCTAGGCTAACCCTGAGGCTTTCCCGGTCTGGGCCGTGGAGACTGGCCGAGTTGGCTGTAGTAGACCTGGGGCCTGGTGTTTTTTTATCCACCCAGTGGTTTTGAAAGGCGTCGGCTGCAGTCAGTAGATATACTAAGGGGCCACATCTCTAATCTGCGAATCTCTATCTAACAGGGACCTGTGCACTTCACAAAACTCGATAGGCATCAGTTACAGCGGAGAGACAAATTTTGAAAAGTGTACACGTTTTCCGAGTGGGCAGATGACATGGTAATGGTTGTTGATTGGAGATTAGAGTGTACCAAAGAAATGGAATCGTGAACCCGGTTTTTGTACCTCCTTGCAGATTCTTGAGCCTAACAAACCTCCTTTCTTCCTTGCCCCCACCCCAACTAGATGAGTAGATACTAAATGTTAACAAAAATATCGTTATCTGTTTAGCGTCTTAGAGTTATTCTTTCGAGATAATTTTCTTAAATGTAGGCTTGAATAAGTTATAGAATCGTAATAACAATACCATTTTTTTTTTCAAGCCCTTATGTATCAGGGGTGTGTTTGTTTTATTTACACATCGCGGTGGTTTCTACCTGCCTTTGTTGATGATATAAACTCATGGCTATTGGTTTTTGCTGGGGTCTGTGTAAATTCTAACAGCTGACTTGCTAATTTGAATCCAGATCTGGAAAGGTAAATGTACTCAGCATGAGGTTATCTGCAGTAACTTATCTACCCAGGATTTCATGGGAGGCACAGACTGAAGAGGCTAAGTCCATCCACAACTATCAGAGCTTTATGAAGAAGGTACTGAAATCAAAAAGAAGGGAAGATGATTTACACAAAGAAGGGACTGCCTGAAAGCCAGTTTGTAATGTTTAGTGAGTGACCTAATGAAGACTGTAAGAACATGTGTGGACAGAGGTTGGAAACTATTGTTCCAGCTTGTCTGTTACTATCCTAAGGAACTCCAGCATCATCCTATCCTGCAGGCAATGGAGAACCTGGGGGATGATTTTGAAAGGGTGCCAGATAGCAAGCAAGAATATTTAAAGTAAGAAAGCAAGAATGCAGGACTGAAAGGTTATTTGATAAGATCTGCCTATAAATTGTGAGGCATGAGAGTGGAGGCGTGGCCTAGTTCTTCCTAAGTCTGGCTCTGGCTAATGGTCAGGTGTTATTCAAGAGAGAATAGGGGGTGGGGGGCGAGGGGGTGGAGAATAAATAATGAGTGCAGTTGAGCACCTCTGTCTTGAACTTTCCTGTGGGATAGCTCAGAGAAATGTTGTATACATGGAGTTTCTAAAGGCCTCAAGCTCAGAGAAAAAAGAATAAGTCACAGACTTAGGAGTCATGTATAGGTGGTTATTGATGTTACAGAAGTCTTTGAAATTACAAAAAGGAAAATATAAATTGGAGGAATTAAAAAGTCTTTATTGTAAGAATGAGAGAAGATGAGCTCAGAGATCAATCTGTAAAGGAAGGTAAGATGAGAATCACGGAAGACTTGTCAGAGAAGCTTAGTTAAAATAATACTTAAAATATCTGCTCTATTGAACTCATAATGAGACTGAAGCCGCCTACATTGAGCAATTGGAAAAAATGTTTTCCCTTTGATAAAGTAGTATAAAAGAAAACTTTTTAGACCAAGGAAGAAAAGCTTGGACCAAAACAGCAAAAAGAAAAAGTAGGTGGAAAATGCAGAGTTGGGTATGATTTTGTTTATTTTAATAATATAAGATTTTAGATTTGGGGAGTATATTTGGGTTTTCTAGAAGGAACAGAACTTATAGAATGAATCTATATCGGTATATAGGAAGGCCATTTATTAGAATGGCTTATAGGCTTTGGTTTATCTAATCCATCAAAGGCTATCTACCATTGACAGTATCTCTAAGAATTCAGTAGTTATTCTGTCCATGACACTGGATGTCTCCGCTGGTCTTCAGGATCCCAGAGAAATAGGCTCTGATGCCAGTTATGAAATGGACTTGTCAGCAAGAACAAGAGTGGAAGCCAGCAGGCAAAGAGAATAAGCTTCCTTCTATGTCCTTTATATAGGCTGCCAGTAGAAAGTGTGGCCCAGGTTAAGGGTGGATCTACCTACCTCAGAAGATCTGGATTAAAAGGGGCTCTTCCCACTTCAAATAATTTAAGAAAAAAAAATCCCTCACAGGTATACCTAGCTGCTTGGGTTTTAATTAGTTCTAGGTGTATTTAGTTTGACAACCAAGTTGTCACAGAGTGAGGCTGAGAGAAGTAAGTACCAAGCAAGTAGGGGGGCTAGGCTTAGAGAATTCAAATGGACTAGAGATAGGACGGGGTTGATATGAGCAAATTAAGTCAGATGAGGTTGAGAGTGGAGGGAGAGTTCTAGGCTAAAGGAAGCACAAATAAGTCAAGAAACTGGAAGAAGTATTAGTGCTAAGTTACAAAGCCCTTTAAGGTAGATGTGTGTGTGTGTGTGTGTGTGTGTGTGTGTGTACATGTACATGTACACACACATGCATGCACATGCACATATAACCAGGAGCAGGCAACATACTGCATGGGGCTCCAGTTACAAGTGGTTGCAAGCTGTACTATGTTGGTGTGGGAACCAAAAGCAGAGCCTCTGGAAGAGGATAAAGCTCTCATCAGTGGAGTCATCTCTCCAGCCTCGCCTCTTTTTTTAAACAAGTGATGCTAGATTTCCATGTGTATCCATGTAATTCTTTGTCACATGTATATTTTTGTTACTACCTGGCTTTTTAAAGTTTTAAGTGTTAAAGTTGGCATGCTTTATTAAATTATTTATATATTTAGCATGTTAGTAGCACTCTGGCATTTGTACTTAGAGATAAGTTAGGTATACCTAAGCACTTAAAACCTAGAGAAGAGGCAGGCAGTGGTGGCACACGCCTTTAATCCCAGCACTTGAAAGGCAGAGGCAGGTGGATCTCTGCATTCAAGGCCTGGGCTACAGAGTGAGTTTCCAGAACAGCCAGGGCTACACAGAGAAACTTTGTCTCGGAAAACATAAATAAATAAGTAAATAAAATAAAGTGAATCTTAAAAAATATGTAGAAGAAAAAAATTAAGAACTCATAGAAGCAACAGATATATAAAACTTAGAGGTACGGACCATAAATTAAATGTTTAATTGATGTGACTATAGACTAACTGCAGGGAGGTAGAGCATCCTGGATGTCATGATGTGTGTGAGGATTACAGAGCTCTCTGGTTATGTGTCCTTGCCTTCTGCCAGAGAAACGGGGGTTATTACAACATAGCCTAGCATGGATTCTTGGAATCTTCTTGCAGCATTAAAGGAACCGAAGGCCCTTTTTTAAAAAAAAAAAAAATTTAATTGATGGTAAAATGAAGCTATTGATTTAATGATTATTTTATCATTTGAATAATTGTTAGATTGCTTTAAATATTAATATATGAGAAGTAGCTACTGTTTTAATTCAAGAAAAATATGTAAATGTAAGACATTAGGAAAGAAGCCATGGCTCCTTATACAAATTTGTTTTAAAATTATTTTACAAAAATAGAGGTAGAAATAAGTGCAGTCATTTTGATATAGTCTCCTAAAAGAGGATAAATGGTTTCAAACTTGGGTTGTATGTTGCTTGGCAAGATCTCACTATGTAGCCCCAACTGGCCCCAAACTCACAGGTTTATTTTAACTAGGTTTTAAAAACCCTGAACTAAAGACACGTGCCTTCATGTGGAGCCCTTGTGTTCTTATTTTACATCTGCATTGTTACTTTTTCCATTGATAGAGTTTTCCCTCTATAAGTTGATTATTTCAAATTTGCAGGGTTAAGGATAGAACTAGGTGATAAAGCACTTACCTAGCAGGTAAAAGGCCCTGGCTTGACTCTTTAGTACCTCATCCCCCTAAATGTATGAATACCATTACATTCATAACATTATCTGGATTTTGAATGAATTATGGTTGTGGACAGTGATAATGCAAAGCCACAAAAAGATGCATTTACAAAGAAAAGGTTTTTCTCTTATTTCTGTTTAATGATTTTGCTTCTTTACAATTCAGAACATATGATATTTGTGAAGTGTCTCCTGGGCCCCATCTGAATATGATTATTGGAGCCAATGGGACAGGGAAGTCAAGCATAGTGTGTGCCATTTGCCTTGGACTAGCAGGCAAGCCTGCCTTCATGGGACGCGCAGATAAGGTAAGTTAACATAATTTCCTCTTTGGTTTTTGGAATTTCAAGGCAGGGTTTCTCTTTTTTGCAGCCCTCCCTACAGGCTGGTCTCGAGCTCAGAGATAAGCTTGCCTTTGCCTCCCGAATGCTGGGATTAAAGGCATGCACCACCATGCCTGGCTTACTTAAATTACATAACTTTAAAGAAAATTCAGAACCATTTGTTTCTAGAAACAAGTTAATTTCTACATTTTAGGTTCTTAGGTATACCAAATGAGCTTTGCTAATAGTCTCAGGAGACTAGAAGGACACGAATAGTCTCAGGAGAAAGTTCGGGTTACCTTTAATATTGCTCTGAGACAAAGAAGTGAGAACAGCAATCACAAACAAAGAAAGATTAGTCACTAAAAAGAATATTCAGATAATCCTGATGCCTTAATAGGAAAATCTGTTAGGATTATTAGATACTAGGTTACTTTGTTGAATATCTGTACATCAACAGTGAACAAAATGATGTAGTAAAAAGTGCTGCTGTGGACTGGAGAGATGGCTCAGCAGTTAAGACCACTGACTGCTCTTCCAAAGGTCCTGACTTCAATTCCCAGCAACCGTACGGTGATTTACAACCATCTGTAATGGGATCTGATACCCTCTTCTGGTGTGTCTGAAGACGGCCACAGTGTACTTATATACTTAAAGTAAATCTTTTAAAAAAAAAAAAAAAAGTACTGCCGTTTTTTTTGTTTTGTTTTGGGGGGTTGTGGTTTATTTTTTTATTATTATTACTTTAAGGGTATGTGTGTCTGTCTCTGTGTCTGTGTAAGCTGGAGAAGGTGTCCTATCCGCTGGAACTGGAATTTCATTTGTGAGCCATCCATTCATTGTGAGTGCTGGGAACCAGATTCTGACCCTCTGCAGTAGTGCAAAGTGCTTTTAGCCACTCTCTAGCCCCAGATTTAACAATAAGAATGCAAGTGTAAGTACCTAGGAATAAATTAACAAAGATGTAATAATTATATACAAAGATTTTAAAGTTGTATTTTAAGAGAAAAGTATGAAGGCAAGTGAGATAGTTCAGTGAGTCAAAAGCGCTTGCTCCCAAGCAGACAGCTGAGTTCGATCCCAGAAGCCCACTGGTGGGAGGAGAGAGCTGATACACGGGACATGACACGTGTTCTGCCCGAGGAAAAAACTTAAATAAGAAGTATTTTGGTAAAGCTTAAAATGAACTGCTGAGAACACTCCAGAATTAGTCAGAGCTGTACATAAACGATATATGTAATATGATGCTACAGAATTGAACCAATATGTCCTAAAATTATAGATAAATATCTATACCAGAGATATATTTATGGGCTAGAAAAGATACTTTGCTCTGTTAATAAATTAGCCTTGTGACCTTTAACAGTAGTCTGGACATCAAATTTTGATTTAGAAGATAAGGAGGTTGAAGTAGTTAATTTGCAAAGACTAGCTCGGATGTTTCTATATCCTTTGTAAAGTCATGAGTTCAGTCCCTCTTCATTGGTCCCTTGGGTTGCAGTCTCAAATTCTGTACGATTAGAATGGGTTGTGCTGTAGTAGTTTTTACCAGCCTTGCAGTTTTAATTTTAAAGAAACCACATTTCTTTTTGGACTGGTAGGGATCTTAAGGGAGGCCCTGAAGTGCAGTGGTTCCTAAATGTAGATTGTTGGCTTTCTGTGTCTACAAATTTAATAGTTAAGTGAGGTCTAAGTTCTCAGCAAGAATACTTTATTTCTATTTAAATGTAAGTATAAAATTGTATTGTAAGTGCAATCTAAATCATCTATATGGATACTTCATAGTAAATAAGAACTACTTCTCCCCCATTTTTATCAAATATTTTAGTTGTTGCAAGACAGTACACAATCTGCTCCTTCAGAGATGTCGACTTTCTATAAGTAAACAATGTTAAGTGACTTTGCCAATCAAAGCCAAATAACCTGTGTGTGTATAACATGTTGTCATTGGAACCTGTAGTAGAGATTAAAGATAGTACTCTCAGGTTATAAAAACACCCCCCTACACACACACACATTTTTTTTTTTATCTGTAATTTCATCATTTATAAAATTGGTATAGTATATAGTTCAGGGTTGGCAACTGAATTTGGACAGTTGCCAGTTTATCTTAGCAGCATATAATAAATGGTAGTTGTTTGTTTACAGTCATTCTCACAAATCATTAACATGATTAAAAAGATTTTTGCATGGTCTTTTTATTTTGTGTTTTTAAAGTGTGTATGTGTGTGGGGCGGGGAGGCTGTCATTTTTTTTCACAGCTAGATCCAGCATGAGTACTGGAAACAACACAGGTCCTCTGGAAGAGCAGCAAGTGCTCTTAACTCTCTAGCACTTGTTCTTCATTTATACATTATGTAATGTTTTGTTTCTCACTACATTCTGATTCAGCTTTTTTTTTTTCAATTTATCTCTCAGTACCTTAAAATATATAAACTTTATGATGCTGTACCTACCTTATTTTGTATTGTTGCTACCTTTTCTTGTTTTTTAAAATGTTTTTATTTATTCTTTGATAATGTCATACAATATTTGATCATATGCATTTTCCTTCTCCACTTTTTGTATTTTGAGACAGGTTCTCGTGTAGCACTGGCTGGCTAATGCAAGTATATTGTTGAGGGCAACCTTGAACTTCTAATATTCCTGGTCTACCAAGTGCTAAGTGCTCTACCAAGTGCTAAGTGGTTCTAGCATTTTAGTATTTATTATTTATGAAGCTCAAACTTAAAGATTCAATTTGATGTTTTTAGTCCTTCATTCTGTTTTTTGTTCAAGCTCATAGTTATCAGATCTATTTCAGATATCTTATTTTTCTATGTAAATTATTTTATTTTTGAAAGGTACTTGGTGGCAAGTCTGTCTTAAAATCAGAATAGGCACTATTAGAGTGCTTACTAATGTTTAGTCTATGCACCTCTGTCTGCAACAGTAGTAGATTTGAAATGGAGCTTTGTAGTTGTATAGGACTTGTTCTAAAAGTACATAGTACGTAGGCTTGGGAGCCAGATTACCCAAATTCAAATCCTCTCTCTTCCATTTAGTGCCTTGTTAGCAGCTTTGTAAGAGTCTTAACTACCTAGCACTGAAGTGACCCATAATTTAACTGCTGAGATTTCTGTAGTGCAAGAAGAGTTGAGAGACCTGGCCTGTACATTCATGTGGTTACTGAAAAAGTTTGATTTAGAGAACAGTAATGACTCTTCTAGTGTTCTGATTGTTTACTTGGAAATACCATTGACACAACTCACTTATTCTTCTTACACTGTAGGTTGGGTTTTTCGTGAAGAGAGGATGTTCCAAAGGTTTGGTTGAAATTGAACTGTAAGTGTTAAACACTACTATTTAGTATAAGTTTTCAGCTTGTATGTATGCTTTCTTGATGACTTTGGAAAAGAGTATTAATGTACTATTGTGGCAAATATACTCTTTAATGTGACTCTTAAAAACAAATTAAAGAATTTATTTTGAAAAGTTCTCAAGAAATTGCAGTTTAATGAAATAATAAAAGTTTATGACTGATTAATATACACTAAGAAGTTGTAGTCAGGTATTATGGTACACTTCATAATATCAGCACTTAAGAGGTAGAGGCAGAAAGTTGATGCTATTCAGAAGAATCAGGAATTCAAGGTCAGCCTGGACTACTTGTCTAAAACAGACAAACATATACCAGAGAAAGGGAGAGAGAAATTGTAGTCTTTAACGTTTTTAAGTATCTGTTTCTTTTTGCCAATTTTGAAATTCTTAGGCTACAGTGTAGCAAAGTAGTAGAGTTTACCTTAAGTCCTTGACTTTGATCACCTTGTGAAGAAGATGGGTGGACAGATAGATGAGCAGTGTGAAGCAAGTACTTCTCAAAACAAAAAATGAGTAAATACCCTCTTTCAGATTCTGTATGTCTTAGTTAGAGTTTCCATTGCTGTGAAGAGATACCATGACCAAGGCAACTCTTATGAAGGACAACATTTAATTGGGACTGGCTTACAGGTTCAGAGATTCAGTCCATTATCATCGAGGCAGGAAGCATGGCAGCGTCCAGGCAGACATGGTGCTGGAGGAGCTGAGTGTTGTACTCCTTGTTCCCAAGGCAAATAGAAGACTGTCTTGCAAGCAGCTAGAAGGAGGGTCTGAAAGCCCATCCCCACAGTGACACACTTCCTCCAACAATGACACACCTCAGAACAGTGCCACTCTCCATGGGCCAAGCATATTCAAGCCATCATACTGTATTACTTAATGGCTCTTTAGAGGCATATATTATAGTTCTTTCAGGATTCAGAATGAAGTACAAGGTAAACACTCAATGATTTATTCTTTTAGGTAGAGAGTTTTTGGTTGGGGAAATTTGTACTCCATGGAGGTCAGTTTTCATTCATAACATTTTTCAAGTAGAGGAAGTTTCAGCTGACTATTATATTAGCCTTTAATGTACTAATACATTTTGAATTACAGACAAAGAATGTGAGTGAAGAATAGTATAATGATTTAAGGATAAATAGACTTGTTGTGTTTCAGGATTAGATGTGGCCCTTGTTTTAATTTCAACAATTTAGGTGATTTTGAATGTTAACCAAATAGTAACTAACATGACCAATTGTGCGATAATGACAGCCAAAAAGCCAATGTTTCCAAGGTGGGAAGGATTCAAAATTACCAGAAAGAATAAAAATTATAGTACTATTTCTTAGACTTTGGGTGTAGGAAAGTTACAGAAATGTTCTTAATTTACTGTGTGTTTTGAATATAAAAGCTTTTCAATTATTCTTTAATTAGGTTCAGGACTTCGGGAAATCTTATAATCACCCGTGAGATTGATGTGATAAAAAATCAGTCCTTTTGGTTCATCAACAAAAAACCTGTAACCCAGAAGATAGTGGAAGAACAGGTTGCAGCCTTAAACATCCAAGTGGGCAATCTCTGCCAGTTCTTGCCTCAGGTCTGAGTAAAAATATAAATGAACATGAAGAATTTTTTTTCATTTATTTATTTACTTTACATCCCAATTCTAGCTTCCTCTCCCTTTCTTCCCAGTCCTACCCTGTCACCTCCCTTCCCCTCCACCCTCCCTCCCTCCCTCTTTAGAGAAGGAGAGACCTCAAACATGGGAAAATTTTGTGTGTAATGTTTTTGCTTTATGCCATAGAAAATAAATACTATTCAAGAGATACAGTGATAGATTTGTATCAAAACAGCACTCTTAATATTTATTGCTCTTTGTAAAAGGAAGTGTCTCATCACTTAGGTTATTAATTTCAATTAATAAGTATGTAATTATTACTCTTTGCATTCAACACAGCATTCTTACTACTTTCTTTTTTTTTAATTGGATATTTTCTTTATTTATATTTCAAACGTTATCCCCTTTCCTGGTTTCCCTCCCTCCCCGGAACCCCCTATCACATTCTCCCTCCCCCTGCTTCTATGAGGGCATTCCTCCATGCACCCATCCACTCCTACCTCCCCGTCCTCGATTCCCCTACACTGGGGCATCTTTCGAGCCTTTGTAGGACCAAGGACCTCTCCTCCCATTGATGGAGGACCAGGCCATCCTCTGCTACATATGCATCTGGAGCCATGTGTACTTCTTTGTTGGTGGCTTAGTCCCTGGGAGTTAGTACTTTCTATTTTTATGGGCATGGTGACACACATTTGTAATAGTAGTTCTTAGTAGGCCAGCCTGGGCTATATAGAGTTCCAGGTTCACTGGACCTCAGTCATCCATATATTGTGTTAATAATTTTATTTAATGAGTTTAAGTTACAAAATATTTTAAAAATGCATTTTTTTATATTTGTGTGTGTGTGGTGTGCAATAATATTTGAGTACATGTGTGCACATAGTCTTAGAGGCCAGAGGTTAGTTTTATATGTCTTTCCTGCTGCCTGTCAACTTTATTTACTAAAACATTGCCTGGATCAGGCAGTGTGGCTAGAAGGTTCTCTTCTCAGCCTTAACTAGGATCATAGGCAGGTGGACATGCTGGCCTAGCTTTTACATGGCCACTAGAGATCCAAACTCATCCTCATACTCGAAAGCACACTTTATACATGAGACTTCTCCCCAGCCTGCAAGAAGGGTACTCAAGTACAGAGTTGTTTCGAACTCCCATTTGCAAGAGTCAAACAAATTATTAAAAATATTTTTATTAATTCTTTTATTAATTCTTTATTAATTCTTTATTATTAATATGATATATATGATAGTACAGTGTGGTTTGGCCATATTTACTCCTTATTTCTTCCCCTTAATTCTTTCAAGATAAATCCACTTCTACCTCTCCTGTCTATTTTTTTAACCTGTGGGCTTAGATTTGTGCTGTCAATATACTCCCGGGTTTGGGCTTCCACTAGTGTATGTACCAGAAGCCACACCCTTAAAACTAATTCTCTCTCAGAAGCTAGCAATTTATCTACTGTAGCTCCTCAGTTAGGGGTCAGGGTTCATGCACTACTTCCAGTTAGAATGTTAAACTGACTTGATTGTTCTTGTTCAAGCAGCTATAGCTGCCATGTATTCTTGAATGTGAGAGCCTGAGAAGCCGTAGTTAGTGAACTACTTTTTGTAGTTGTTTTGTTTTTCAAGACAGGGTTTCTCTGTAGCCCTGGCTGTCTTGGAACTTGCTCTGTAGACCAAGCTGACTTTAAACTCTCAGAGATCCACCTGCTTCTGCCTCCCAAGTGCTGGGACTAAAGGGGTGGACCACCATGCCTGCCCTAATTAATGAACAACTTTTAATTAGTGCATTTGTATGATATATTGGTTAGACTTAACTTCTTTTATATGTAGGTATACTTTCTAAAGTCTAGTGATATTTTTATTTGTTCATTACTAATAAAATATCCTGGTCTGAAGAAATGGCTCATTTGTTAAAAGCACTTCCAAAGGACCCAAATTTGATTCACAGCACCCACATATAGCAGTTTACAACTACTTGAACTCCTCTCTAGTGTATTTGATGCCTTCTTGACTCCTTAGGCTTTGTACTCACACGCACAATCTAACACATAAGTACACACATACATAGGTGATATAAAAGAAAAATTTTAAAGATTTTTTTTAAAATACTCTAATTTAAAATGATAGTCCAATATCTTTCATTTTAATGTTGCTCAGTGTCTACACTATAGCTTATTTCCTCACAAACATAATAAATTGATTCATGTCTCAAAAAAATTTTAAGTGAGACCATCTTGGCAAATTTAATAAACCTTAATGATGTTTATGAATGATAGTTGCTAATACTTAATTTTGGTGCTGTAGGACAAAGTTGGGGAATTTGCCAAACTCAGCAAAATTGAACTTCTTGAAGCTACTGAGAAGTCAATTGGTCCTCCAGAGATGCACAGATACCACTGTGAACTCAAAAACTTCAGGGAGAAGGAGAAACAGCTAGAGGTATTTAGAAATAGACAAGTCATTTCTGTTGTCATTCACTGGATCTGTGTCTCAAAATGTGTAAGAATAACTGGGTGGTGGTGCCTTTAGTCCCCACCCTTGGGAGGCAAAGGGGGGTGGCTCTCTCTGGTCTGCAGAGTGAGATCCAGCTCTGCCAGGACTAAACAGAGGAGCCCTGTCTTGAGGGAAAAGAAAAGAAGATGTACTACAAAATGGGTAGTATATCTGTATGTTGAGTAAATTCATAATTGTGGTTGATTTTTCATCCAAGCTTGGATTTTTAACATCAACTGGTGACAGAAAGTGAGAATGTTTTTGATTATATGACGTTTGAAAATCTTGACTTTTCAGTAAACACATGTTGCCAGTGGAGATTTTAAAAACCTCTCATAGGAAGTTACATTTTTCTTTTGTTTGGTATCCATCAAATAATTTGTTGTGTGGCATGCACTGTGTAAGGTTTTGAGATTTACAGAAGATAAAGATGTGGTATTTGAAAACACTCCTGTTAGTGTCATTTACTGTTAATGTATTTTTCCTTAAGTCAAATGAAGATAGACATTATACACAAACTATAGAATTTAGCTGAAGTGTTAATTTAAAAAAATTTTTAAACCTTTTAATAAATAGATAATAGAAATGCTATATAGAAATGTTATATAACCTACCCAGCTTGGTATGTTTTTATAATTAAAAAAACCAAAACAGATAACCTCTTTAAGTGTAACTATCTATATTTGATAAGTATTCCAATATAATAAAAGATTAATTTTGGTGTTGGGATTTTTGTGATTATTCAATTCTGTGTCTGGCATTCCTTCAATTCTTTGGTCTTGATGAGAAATCATCAATTTTGCATTAATCCAGAATTTACACCTGAAATTCATTTCTAAATTACCTTCTCTCTGCTGAAGGAAGCAAACATGAATTTTTTTTCTAGGCTGTTCAGTACATATTTGTGTTTGTTAATATGCAATAGATTGAATTTTAACTTCCTGTCATCTCAAAATCCTTAAGTCCTGAGCATTTGTGGCATATTAATCCTGATACTCCTTTGCATTTATATGCCATTTTTACAGATTTTATTAAGCTTTCATCTGGACAGATAGAGCAGAAATCTAAAACGCATCAAGCTCCAAATCATGAGTCATATAAGTGTATACAGAGCTGCAATTTGGGAGCACCTAGGAGCTTCAGAGTACAGATGCCTAGCTGGTAGATATCCATGCACATATATCAGAATCTGATAAATTTCAAAAGTAGAAACACTTAGCTTTGTGCATTTCAAAAAAAAAAAAAAAAAAAGGCTCTTAACATGTGTTAAGGGAATTGCTTCTTTTATCTTTAGGCAAAGCTCCAGGCTCAGAGGTGTTGACAGGCTTCCTCACAGTTACATGACTAATGTATTATAAAGTCTTGAACCAGAATTTCTCTGCTGGAGTGTTACTTTCACCTGATTTTGTTGGTTTTGTTGTTGTTTTTAGACAGGGTCTTCTGTAGCCCAGGCTGGCCTTTCACTCTTGTGTATAGGTAAGGATGACCTTGAACATCAGATGCTCTTGCCTCTACCTCCTCAGCACTGCAGCTACAGGTGTGTTGTATCACTAGTCTGATTATGAGCA
>JADRCD010213657.1:0-32479 GCA_019843815.1 Montemys delectorum
GCCACTATTTCTCAAGGTCTCTATGCCAAGATTCAGGTCAGAAACTTGTATCTCTCAGCCTCCAGATTAGGGCCACAGGTGAGCCTTCTAATTCTGGATTGTAATTCATTTCAGATGTAGTCAAGTTGACAATCAGGAATAGCCACTACACTTCCTCTTCACTTTTGAGAGCGAGTCACCTTTTCTGTCTCCTGTCTCCTTCTCCTCTTCAGTAGAGCAGAATTCTAAGTCTCTACTCTCCTTGGAGACCTCAGAAGTGGCTTGACCAACAGCATCCCTTCTGAGCCCTTTTCTTTGCTTTTGGCCTTGGGGGGTGGGGGGGTGGGGAGGCAGTCTTCATCCTCGACGCTGCTTCTCTCCCTCTTCCCTGCCCTGACTTCAGGTAAGTTCGATGTTTCCACCTTGTCCCACTTTTCCTTTTTCTTTGCAGGTTGCTTTGGAGCTTCTGGAGTTTCTGCCTCAGAGCCCTCAGAGGCAGTCCTTGCTCTCTTCGTAGGCTTACATACACCCGAGCTGCTGCTATCCACAGCTGACTCTTTGGCCTGCACTCTTTTCCTTCTTTATTCTTCCCTTTTTCTTTTTCTTCTTCTTTTTCTGTTCAGCTACTCGCAAGGCAGGGATGGGCTTGTTTTTCACTGACTTGGGGACTATGCCAGGCTTTCTAGGTGCTTCTTCTGGTGGGCTGTTCAGAGACTCAATGGTCTTTGCTGCTTGTTCTTTTGTTTCAAACTCCACAAAGGCAAATCCCTTAGGATCTCCAGTAGACTTGTAATGTGGAATACTTATGCAAACCACATTGCCGCATTTCCCAAATACTCTCTCAATCCAGCTATGAGTAACATTTTTGGGGGGAGCAACTCCACATATACCGTGCGTTCTTCCTCGTCCTTTGATCTCTCACCTAGGGGTTTTTTCCTCCTGATTCTGGTCCCTTCTAAGTCCAACTCTACAACAGATGAGCTTTTCAGTGGTCTGGCTATTAGCCTCCCATCAGTTGTCAGCTTCTTCATTTTGTTAAAAGATACCAGGAGAGAAATGTCCACATATCCATCTCTAGACTTTTCAATTTGCTCTCGCAGAAACCTGTCCTTGTGAATGTTTGCATCTCCAAACCAAAAGTCCACCTGCTTAGCAATATCTGCAAGCACCTGTTTAACCCATGATCGCTTCTTTTTTTCTTCTTTTCTCTTCTCAGTGCTTTCTTCCATAGTTCTTTGGTTTTCAGTTTCCATTTCTGTGCACGTCCCCAGATTCATGGTCAGTGCCAGTGTTCTCTCCCACGCTTTCCGTCTCCTGACTCTTGCCGTCGGCGGAAATTTGCCCACAACCTACTTCTGAGCCACCCTTCTGTGTGAGTTATGTCATTAGCTCTATGTATCCTTCTAACTCTGGTATCTCGGGCTGCAGCCACTAGCTTTAGATCTCTGTATCCTCTCTCCATCCTTACATTACCTTCACACACCTCCAAACCCACCTACCTCAAATGCTCCAACAGCTCTCAAAGCCTAGGGGGTGTTGAGGCACCTTAACGGGCCTTAAAAAATACACCTCCGGTTCTTGAGAGCATGCAGCAAATATTATCAGGGACCAAAATGATTATTTTTTTAAATATGATTACGTTTCATTCACTCAGTATTTTGCTGTGATGTAACGGGCCCATGACACACAGCATACATTTGAAGGCACATAGCTTGTTAAGTTGTGGCATCTGTGTGTATCTATTCAGCTTTCACTGTGTCACAATGGAGAACAGTTGCCATATATTACCTCTTCATGTTCTGTCAGCGTGCCTCTCTCCCTCCTTACCCCATTGCCAGATAGTCACTGAACTAATTTCCCTCGAAGGGTAGCATTCGTTTTATATGACTTTATCTAAATGGGCTTCTATCTTGTTAGGACTTGGGCTCTTCTACTCCTTGTAGTTACCCCCAGGTCTCCCTGCACTGCTTTGTCTGTGGTGAGTCCATTCCTTTCTACTGCTGAGTGGTGGCCTATGGTATTGGTGGGATACCGCTGCTGCTTCCTTCGTTTATCTGCTATGGAAGATTTGTGCTGTCTTCCCTTTCTATTTATTACAGAGTAAGCTGCTATAAACATTTGCTGTATCCTTGAGTAGAGCCCTCTGATGGTTTGAATATGCCTGGTTCAGGGAGTGGCACTATTAGGAGGTGCGGCCTTGTTGGCGTGGGTGTGGTCTTGTTGGAGGAAGTGTGTCATTGATCTTCTTCTGTTTGCCTTCAGAATAAGGTATAGAATTCTCTGCATCATGCCTGCCTGGGCGCTGTCATGCTCCCACCTTGATGATAATGGACTGAACCTCTGAACCTGTAAGTCAGCCCCAGTTAAATGTTGTTCTTAGACGAGTTGCCTTGGACATGGTGTCTGTTCAACCCTAACTAAAACAAGCACTTTGTATATCATGGAAGAGAAGCCAGACACCAGTGTTATGCTTGCCCTGCATGTTGGTTGTTGGAAAGGAAGCAGGCAGGGTGCCATAGCACACATGAGCACTGAGGTGATATCTGCATCTAGGCCTCGTCTCTCCTGCGTTCTTTTTCTTTCTTCCAGATGCACACAATCAGTGTTCACATTTTGACCAGAATTCATGGCCATTGCCTTTTTATTCTTTGTCACCTTCACTTATGCCCCCCAGGCTCTTGTTCCATCCTAGCTCTATCTGGTCCCCTGCACACCACGGAAAAGTATGATCTGCATCTGCCACTTGTGTCTCTCTCTTCTCATGTCTGAGGCATCCTGCAAGTCTAAGCCCTGATTGGATAGGAGAGTTTAGCCCTGAATGTCAGTGGTAGCCTAGAGTTTGCTCACCAAGGTTGGCCAGTAGGCAGGCAACCACGAATTGGTTTCCCAGATGAGAAGTATAATGAACTGTTTTCAAACTCTTAACTTCTCCATGTCTACTGCTGCTGCAGTTCATTTCAGTACAGTGGCCTGCCTGGTCCCTTCCTTGATTGGGTCCTTTTCTACTCAGAGCTGAAGGCACTGACTGACTATCTGCAAGTCATCTGCCACCATGCCTGGGGCTCACTGGCAAAGGAGAATCCTTAATGGAGAGTTCTAGGGTTAGATTTGAGCAGTTCTTTCTTCTAGAGAACTTGGCTTCAAGTAAGATTGCTAGTGTGACCTTCATCTTATGTTCTAGCCCAGGTAACTATCCTCTGTCCTTCTTTCCTTGATTCAAAATTCTTGAAACAATCACTGATCTCTGCTTTCTAGTTTTCAGTGTCTGACTTATTAGCTGATTATGCCTATGTAGCAATTACAATTAGCAGACAGTAACCAAATTAGAAAATAACAGTAACTTAAACAAAAAGGTGTAGGTGTGTGTGTGTGTGTGTGTGTGTGTGTGTGTGTGTGTGTATGCGCGCACGCGCGCCCCAGGGACTATGGTAACTTGGATGAGGATGGCCCCTATAAGGTCATAAATTTGAATGTGTGTTTCTCAGGGAGTGGCACTATGTGAAAGGACTAGGAGGTGTGGCTTTGTTGGAGGAAGTGTGTCATTCCAGGTGTCTAAAGCCCAAGCTGGTCCCAACATCTCTCTCTCTTCTGCTGCCTGTAGATTCAGATGTAGACCTCTCAGCTACTTCTCCAGCATCATGCCTGCCTGTGTGCCACCAGTGAACTAAACCTCTGAGACTGTAAGCCAGCCCCAACTAAATGCTTCCCTTTATAAGAGTTGCCTTGGTCATGGTGTCTTCTCACAGCAATGGATCACTGACTAAGGCAGGGACCAATGTGTTAATGTTTTCTAGAACAGCAATCCCTAGCTATTTCCTCTTTTTATCTTTGCCTCATGGTTCAAACTGTCTGTTCAAGCCCCAGCCATCAATGCTTTCTTCCAAGGAAAAGGCTAGAGAGTGAGGGCAGAGAGGGACAAATATGTAAAAACACCTTTTAATCCTTTTCTCAACAGAGCTTTCTAGACAGCTTTCCCATTACATTCCTCTTTTATTTCATTGCTTATAAATGTGCCAAATGACAAACCTTGCTACACTGGCAAAAATGAAAGCAGGGCTCTCAGCAAGAGGGAAATAGTAAATTCAGGGTAGTGAGTACCTCTGACATCATTGCTCAGTTTAGAGACATATGATTCTTGTCCTGACCTCTCTCCCTGTTCCAGCACACCACCTTACCTCTCTCCCGTTATGTCTGCTTATAGACTTACATTCATCTGTCTTTCTGCTGACAACCTCTTTGGGTCTCCCCAAACTGTCTCCTTTTAGATCTACAGCTATGCTTTCCCTATATGTTTAAATCTCCTGCTTACTCCTTATTGGCCTCCCAATCCACTGGTCCCAGGTTAGAACTACTTGCCTATGACATCCTGGTAAGTAGGACCTTCCAGTATTGCTAACGATGTGTATAATTTTCTTGGGGCACAGGAGAAGCAAGTGTAAGAGAAAGGCAGTGACAGGCATCATGGCAGAACAACTGCTCTGCAGCAAGCAGTCTTTATCCTGCTTACCTGGCATGGCTGCCACAGCCCCTTCCCTTTTCATCCACTCTCTAATCAATCACCAGCTGTAGAATCCATCTCCATGTCCTGACTTCCATCCCTGCCTGGCAGTGGCAGAGCCGCCTTTTGAAACATCCCATCTTCATGGCCTCCTTGGAGCCATGTCACTTCCAGCCACAAGGCTTCTGTTTCAATTTCATCCCAGAAATTATGTTTTTTGACTTTCTCCCTCACCTGGCCTGTCAGACACCCATTCTCTTTAAAAGCACCACCTCCTGAGCCTATCCTGAGACTATTGATGAGCTAGTTTGTTTCCAGGGGTGCTGCTGGAGCAGGCAGATGTTGGCTTGAGAGAGACAATGACTAAAAATAAAAATAAAAAATTGAAAAAATATAATTTGTCAAGCTGTTGGTAGCTTAAAATTGGCTTCGGAAGGATTATTGACAACATGGAAATTGGCAAGAGTTACTAATCAGGGCTTTCTGATTCCTTGAACAGTGGCTCACCAGCACACTATTTCCTGGTCTTCTTTCTAATTTGCCCATCTGAAGGCTCACACACAGGGGCCATTTCTTACCCCACAGTTCAGTTTTTCAAGTTCATTTTGCCTCAATAACCCATCCATACCAGCTCTTTCCAGTGACTTAGCATTTTGGCTTCTATATTCAAGCATCCACTTGTAACATTTGACAATGGAATGTGTAATTTGAAAATGCATGCTGGTTCCTAAAAAGACTTTTCCAAAATTGCTGACAATTTTGAAATTTTAAATTAACAGTTTAGAACTGTTAATGCAAGCTATCCAACTTGGGTTTGTTTTGTGTTGTTTGAGACATGGTTTCTCCCTGAACCTGGAGTTCATCAGCTGACTAGACTGGTTGCTTTAGAACACATTAAAAATCAGAGAGAGCTCTTTTTCATAGGGGCAAAATCTGCCTACGTAAAATGATGCTGCAGTCGGGTGAATTCATCAATCAGCACGAGAAATGACTCATTGTAGAGTATTAACTTCTGAAATGTCACTAGCAGGAGGGAAAGAGCCAATTAATTATTATAGGTATTTCAAAAAAGACTTGTGCAAACTGTTCAGTGATAAAACTGCACAAGCCAACCACAATGCCGGGTTGCGTTGCCCCCGGCAGGAGTGATAGCAATTCAGATCATGCCGCTACCTCATTGATTTAGAGCTGGGTAACCTATGTCTCTGATCAATAACAAAGAAAAGTAAATTAATTATTCTTCATCACTAAATCATTTTAGGACATAACATTGTTCAAACATGGAAGAAATCATAGTTTACAAAAGGATGAAGGGTGAAGCATAGGAGCGACAGACATTTTAAAGGAGGTGTTAGTTTTTTTAAAGTTAGTCTGGCTTTGTGTGTCTGTGGAGTCTGTGTGTCATGTGCTGTGGAGATCCCTGACTCACGTTAGCACTTGCTTTGCTCCATGACTTGGAAGTAAGTTGATTAATCCCTCTGATCCTTATTTATTTGTTTTTTCATCTGTAAAATGGGAATGAAAGCACCTACTTCATAGGAACAACTGGGAGGCTAAATGAGATGATACACCCTTTGGCTTTAAAATGGTGGCTTATTCGGAGTTTAAGATAAGCCTTCAGCCTGGCAGGCGTCTGTCTGTGTTCATTTTTGTGTATGCGTATGTGGGTTCATACACAGAGGACAACCTAAGTGTCATTTCTCAGGGCTATCCACCTTGGGCTTGTTTTGGTTTGTTTGAGACACGATCTCTCTCTAAACCTGGGGTTCATCAGCTGGCTAGACTGGCTGGCCCGTGAGCTGCTGGGCCCTCTTGTCTTGGCTTTCCATTCTCTAGTGCTGAGTTTATGGATGCATACTGCCATGCCCAGTTTTTATATGAGTGCCAGAGATCGGAACTCGGGTCCTCATGCTTGTATAAGTACATCATCTACTGAGCCGGCTCTGCAGCCTATGCCACACAATATTTGTTTGTTTGTTTGTTTGTTTGTTTGCTTTACATCCTGACTGCAGTTTCCCTCCCTCCTCTCTTCCCAGCCTGTCACTATCCCCTCCATCTCCTTACCCCCACCCCACTCCTCCTCTCTTTCTCTCAGAAAAGGACGGGCCTTCCTGGATATCAACCAGCCATAGCATATCAAGCTGCAGTAAGACTAGGCACCTCCTCTCCTATTAAGGCTAACTGAGGTCACCCAGTAGGAAGAAAGGGTCCCAAAGGCAAGCAATAGAGTCAGGGACAGTCCCTGCTCCCACTGTTAGGAGTATCAATCATATGAAAACTGAGCTATGCAACCATAGTGTAACCACATGCAGTTTTGATGGCATTTCTCTAGCCTTTACACTATGCCAGAAACTGTACCACCTGCCTCACACTCAATCTCTCACAAGAATCTCAGGTAGGCAGTGACATTAAGGTATCTTATCAGTAAGGACACTAATCTTCAGCAAATCACATAACTCTTCCAAGTTCTTGTGAGTAGTGCGAAAAAGCTTGGTTCACTATATTTTAGGAGATTTCATTTAAAAGACAGAAAGATGTAAACCCATGGCTGGTATTAAAATCCAAGGCATCCCAATATTTAGTATTCTGCTGGGAAATCTTCCTTCATGGTCAACTGAGCCCTCGCATGCCGGAGCATAAACTATTCTTGTTCTCTCTCCGGCAGAGACCACAAAGCTTATCAGCGCCTGTGTGTTTTCACTTGAAGACTCTGAGAAGTTGCCCTTCTTCTGACTTACCTTCCCTAGGTTTTAAAAACACAGTAAGCTTTACCCAGGAATCCTATTTAATAACCAAAGAATAATCTCAACAGAAGCACTGGCACTCTCCCTCCCAGTAACTTCTCAATTAGACTTTAAGTCTAAAGTTCCTTATTAGGGGAGTAAGGCACCACATCCTTTGGCTGAACTTGCTTCGTCTGTGGAAGAAATGAATACAGGATCCTTCCCCTTGTGTTGGACCGCCTTGTTCTTCCAGCTTCCTATCTAAAAGCTATCACTATGCCGTCAGACCACAACATATTTTAAAAAGGAGTCTAAATTTTCAATTTTGTGTGACATTTCCTTCTATAAGCCTAAGCCTAGATTCCTTTAGATGGAGTTGTATAATCAGGAAGACAAATGGTGGTGCAGATTGATAGATGAGCATGTAGCAACTTTAATCATTCATCCATTCATCTGGTCTGGGTTGGGCATGGTGCTAGACTCTAAGAACAAATGCTTGAAGAAAGTATGGAGTTATGTGAACAGTTACTTAAAACAGCAAGGTACAGGAATCAACAGGACTGTGAGGGATGGATGGTAAAGATATGCAGGTAGAGGGATCAAGACCCCCAGGTAACCAGGCTGTGGTCCTTACATCATTTCAACTACTCATTGGAGTTCTATCTGTTGTGGGTTGGACTGACTCCTCCAAGGAAAGATCTGCTGCAGTCCTAACCCTGAGCAGTTTAGAATCTGACCCTATTTGGAGATGAAGTCTTCAAAAGGAAGTCACCAGAGTGGTCTCTAGTCCAATATGACTAGCATCCTATACAAAGATAAATATGAACACAAAGACAGATAGAGATAGTGGGAAGACACTGAGAAGGGAGACAAGGAGACGTTGGCCATCTCCAACCAAGGAGAAAGACCTAGAACAGAGCCTTTCTTCCCAGCCCTTGACAGGAACCAACTGCTGGCCCCTGGGTCTGGAACACACAGCCTCCAGCACAAAGAGATAGTGCATATGTTCTGTTTAGCCTTCCTGCACATGGTCCTAAGTCCACAGGAAGCGAATGCACTGTAAACACATTATGCACACGATGTTATAAACACATTTTACATTCCAGAATCTACTCTAGTAAAGGCAAGTACCCTAATGGGGGAAATTTGGGTACGAGCATGCAGAAAAGAACCTACCAGATACATGCACACAACTGTCTCTGACTCACGTCTGCACGGAGATGATGAGGAATCAGAAGAGTTCTCCTTTTTAAATGTAGACTCCGAGTCTACAAGGGCACTTGTACCTACAAGGCCCCTTGTACTTCCTGGCATCCAAGAGCAACATTAAGCAGGACTATTAATAAGGAAAACACTATACAATGATGAGGAGAATTTTAGAGTTTGCTGACTTAAATAGATAACACTATATGTTAAGTAAAAGCCAAGATGCCGTTGCTTAAGTGGTGAGCAGACATGGATGCTCTTCTATCTCTCTATTCATAAGGTCCGTGACAGAGCTGCTCTTGGTGGATGGAAGCTAACCGCTCATCAGAGAGTGAATGTGTCTGTCTTGAGTAGATGGCAGCCTATTCATGTGTAACTTATGCAGCTCTTGCCATCTGTCTTCCTACTAACACAACAAAGGTAGATTGAACCTAGAATTGCCTTCTTAGGATGCATACTGATGTGTCTTTTAAAATCAAGCCCAACCTTGTAATGGGCATATGTTCCTTAAGGAGCAGCTTCTGAGAAGGGAGTGGGGGTGCTTAGCCTGAGAAAATGAGAAGCAGTGAAGACAGTTTGACAGGCTTAGCCGAGCCACACTGCTGTTTTCTCTTGTTTTTGTCATTATTTGTTTCCAGGCTCACAAGCTCAAGCCTTTTCTTGTCACCCAAGTTTCCTTCTCTTCTGGAACACTTCCAAACAGAGCCCTGGTTCTAGGTGACAGCTCGACCAGCTGCAGCTGAATATTAAGAGCATGACTCAGGGCTCTGGAGCCACCTGAGTGAGCCTTGAAGCAACCTGAGTGAGCCTTCATTGGTGCCTGTTTCTCCCTCAACCCCTACTTGGCCAATGTCCACAATGGGTTCCTCTCTCAGTGTTGCTTGGTCCTGTCCTTCCACATCTAAAATAATATGATGATACACAAATAATGTGTAAGGGGAAAACCAGGAATGCACAAAGATTAGAGTGGAAGTTCCCTACATTTCAGCCTCGCTCTGAGGGTGTCACAGTGGACATGCCCTTCAATTTCTACTTTTCTTCTTCCTAGAGCTCACATTGGACCGAATGGTATGACTTGACTTACTGCTTAAAAATGTACCACATTCTTCCTTGTCAACATGTATGTCTCTCCTTTTTAGAAAGAGATTTTTATTAACCTGTGTCTATCTATATATGTACGTATGCACACATACATATGAGTGCTCAGGAAGTCCAGAGCTGTCAGAGTCCCTTGAACTGGAGTTAGAAGCAGGCATGAACTGAATGCTTCTCTTTTGCAAGCAGCAAGCACTCCTAACCACTTAGCCATCTCTCTGGCCTCTCTTCCATATTTTAAAGTGCTTAGTTTGCCACACCATAGTCACATCCAACTTACTTACCCATTCTTCTGTATGTAGATGTTGAGGTCTACTCCACATTTTCTGTCTTACACTAACACTACAATGGACAGCTGTGTAAATGTGTTAGGGTTACACAGTATTTCCATAGGATAGATGGTTTGCATTGGCAAAGGGCAGTCGGAGGTTGTGTGCAGCTTTAGTGTTTGTGAGCACTGTAAATTGCTTTCTGAGCATGTATATCAGGTCATATTCCAGCCAGCTAGATACACACAAGTTTTTACTTTTTATATACACTTACACTTAGGAGAAAGATATATTTTTGCCATAATAAGTAAAATCCATGTTGTCATGTGCTGATTTACATTCTGACCATTGGTGAGTTTGAATATGTTTGCATTAGCATTAGAACACATTCCTCTTTTTGAGAGCTGCTTCTGCATATCCTCCATCCATTTGAAATATTTCACTGCTTCTCCTTTCCATATAAGTTTCTACAATCTGGATTTACTTCTATGCATAGAAATAATGATTTTTATCATGCTTGTTGATTTTTTCTGTTACAGTTTCTGGTATTTTTAAAATCCTATTTCTAACTAATATTGTAAGGATAACCAACAACATGAGGCAGTCTTTTACTATTTTTAGGACTTTTACAGCTTTAAAATGTTTACATTATTAATCTCTCTGGAATTTCCTCTGAAATATGGAGATACTTGTGTGGAAGTCATGAGGAAGACTTTTTACCCACATATCCATTTACTATGGGTATATAGCATGTAGACATCTTCACATCACTAAGAGACTAGTCCTTCCAGTCTTCAGATAAAGGGTCAGCAGACATTACTACAGAGCACAGCCAGTCTTTGTCTGTTTGTTTGTTTGCTTGCTTGCTTTTCTTGAAATACATGTTTCTAGAATACAACGATACCCATTTATTTACACTGTCCATAGGTGTGTTTACAATGTACCAGGCAGAAGAACTGAATACTTATGATCCCGACCTTGGGAAGAACGACGTTTGCTCTTTACCCTTTCACAGAGAAGGTTCATTGGCTCCTGCATGTAGTCTCAGGGTCCTTAGTTCCCATATAGGGGAGAAAACCCATGTAGGGCAAAGGTTCTCAACCTGTGGGTCACAACCCCTTTGGAGGTTAAATAGCACTTTCACAGGGACTGCCCAATACCATTGGAAAACTCAGATATTTACATTACGATTCATAACAGTAGCAAAATTGCAGTTATGAAATAAATGATGTTTGGGTTGGGGATCACCACAACATGAGGAGCTGTATTAAAGGTGCCCAGCATTGGGAAGGTTGAGATGCACTGATGTGGGAGACGCTTCCTGGATGCAAACCGGAGGTATAGTGAGGCATTTCCACATTCCTGCTAATGATTAGTACCGCCCATGGCCTCACCCCATGACCTGGAAAGCTGAGAAATATAAGCTATTGTGTGCACAGGAGGAATGAGTGATTGGCCACTTGGCCACAGTACTGTCTACAATTATGAACTTATTTTTACTGTTCCTGGAGTTGCTAGAGTCTGTGCTGAATAGTTTTATGTCAGCTTGAGGCAGACTAAGGTCATCTGAGTGAGACAAGAGAACCTCAATTGAGAAAATGCCTCCATAAGATAGGTAAGCCTGCAGGGCGTCTTCTTAATCAGTGATCGACGAGAGAGGGCCCAGACCATTGTGAGTGGTGCCATCTTAGGGCTGGTGGTCCTGAGTTCCATAGGAAAGCAGGATGAGCAAGCCAGTAAGCAGCGCCTCTCCGCAGCCTCTGCATCAGCACCTGCCTCCGCGCCTGCCTCCGCGCCTGCCTCCAGGTTCCTACCCTGCTTTAGTTCCTGTCCTGACTTTTCTTCAGTGATGGACAACAATGTGGACATGTAAGCTGAATAAACCCTCTCCTTCCCAACTTGTTTTGATGCTTTGGAATAGCAATAGAAACCCTAACTAAGCCAGGGCCAGAGCTTGGGTTCTGGCAGCCTTAAGGCAAGCTCAGCAGACCAGCCCTCAATATACCAATAAAGAGACAACAGTGGCCTGGCCTGGTGGGAGAGGCCTGTAATACCAACACTTAGGAAGTAGAGGCCGGATCATGAATTCGAGGTCATTCTTGACACCATAGAAGTTCTAGGCCACCCTAGGCTATGAGGGAATGGAGAGGGAGAAAGAGAAAAAGGGATGGAGAGAGAGTGTGTGTATATGAATTAGTCAGAGGAAGGATTTAATGTGCCACATTGGGAAGAGAAACAAATGAAGTTCATTCCAGTATCACCCGCCCCAAATCCCAACAAGGGTTGGAATTTTGGTTTTGGTTGAGAGTAAGAGGGCTGGAGGTCTTTGTAACTAAGTAGTCCTGGTCAGGTATGGCTCTGCCCATCACTGACCCCTCCTTGTCTCCATTCCATTATCTCCAGCAAAGTGGACGGAATGAGTTGGCAGAACTTCGTGCAGCCTTTTCCTAGGAGACAAGTACCCCTTCTGTTTCGCACAAGAGCCTCACACTTTCCCTCCCTCAGCACGAGACTCCAAGGGAAATTCTAATTCCTTGGGGACGATTGTTTCTATAGTCTGATCCCTGGTGGGAAGAACACTGCGCTTCCCTCTAGAATATCTTCCCTATCGCCGGGATCGCTACACTACCTCCCTACTTGTAACCAAAGAGGCCCAGATTGGACTGAAGAAGCAAAGGGCCCAGACCCAGTGGTTCAGAACAAGTTCTATTCCTTACTAGTACTATGTGTGCACTAAAGACCACAGACGTGGCGCTGCTCAGTGTCCTCACCGGCTCCTGTCTGGTGGAGCTGCCACCTCTCTACACCTCACTGTTCTCAGTACTGAAAGAAGACTAACACGGAGATCCATCTGCACACTCGCTCCACAGTTCTACCTCCAGTCACTCTCATCCACACCATTGCGTGGAGCAAGTTGCAGGGCCACGATCCAGTCAAACGAAGGGATGAAATCCCATCAGTTGAAGAGCTGGAAAAATCTGCAAACAGGTAAGGTTTGTCTGTCGCCTCCCTGAGGGAGATAACCTGGATTCCACTCAGTGAGTGACTGTACCCAGTCAAAGTCCGGGATCTCTCTGTGGTAGCCAGTCCTTTCTGGCCAAATGCTACCTAGTGCCCTGGAGCCTAGCAACTGCTTCACTCCCTGTCTATGCCACCCACTCCTGCTGATACTGACATTCAAAAGGGACACTGTGCAATTGAGGAAAGCCTTAAGCCGGCTTTCCTGAAGGTGTTCCTTGCTCTGAATGACCCACACCTATAGATTCGGGAATCCAGCACAATGGGGATTGGAAAGCTAGGAATGTGACATTTTACAGAAATCAATACTGTTCAGTCAGCTTTACTGACCCCCATGCTTACAATGAAGCACTCTGGGTAGAGTGTGGAGGAGACAGCATGGAAGAGAACAGGAGCTGCTGATTTAAAATAGCACTTTAAAATTTTAAACATTAGGAAATATATAAAGCAACATACTTTGCCCTTCTATATTTAGACATTTGCTGCTGCAGAAGGGATCCCAGAGACCTCTAGTTCTTAAATTTAGTTAATAAAACAGTAAAATAAGAGTCAGGGAGTATAATCTTGCAAAATAATTCCGAGGAGAGTCATATTGGCATCACCTCCTGGTTATCATTTCAAACTTTTTTTCAAACAATTCTTCAACATCTCCTTCAAAACACAAATTGGTCTTTGTGGTTTTTTTTTTTCACATTCCATTTCTTTGGATTTTTTTTTTTTACCTCTCCAGGTAATATTAGTATGGATTAGTATTAGTATTTTACATGATTAAAAAATCGTTTACTCTAGACTCATCAAAACCCTCTCGTTAGTTATTTGATGTGCAAGAAGCTTCTCATGACATTTCAGCAAGCGCTTTAAACCTTAACGGTTTACTTTTTTCAGACCAAATCAGTTTGAGCAACCGAAGGTTTAAGTTTGATTTGAAACTACCTATAAAACGTTCAGCAGTCTGATTTCCTTTGCTGGGTCGAGTCTAACTCCTGAAAGATACTATTGTTGCCTTTGGGTTATCTAGCCCTTGCCGTTCCCTGGGCTGGGCCTCCACCCCCTGGAGATGAGCTGGAGTCAGATTTATCTTTCAGTGACTAGTGCTCTGTTTTTACATCAGTCCCACGTTTTGACTTCTCTGCTCTTGGCCCACAAAGCAGTTATTATTATAGGTATGACTTACTGGAAAGCCACCCTCAAATACGAAGAGGCCAGGTCTGGCTTCTGAAAACCCTTTCATCCCTCTGGTCTTGAAAGCATTTTTCTGTCAGACTTCAGTAAGCAAGTTGGATTTGGAGTCCCCGGGAACGTTATGAAGTGGTAGAAGAAAGGAATGAAGCCGGAGTTCAATGTTATTTCCAAAGCCCATCCTGAGGGAAGCGATAATTTATTACTTGTTTTCGAATTCTAGTCATGGGGGAAACCTTTGCTCAAAACTTAAAACGACTTACTTTGCAAGAAGCCCTGAAATGTGCACCACACTCCAAGTTGAATCATTCCAAGTTACTAATTAATTCTTCCAAATTCAATAAGCAGTAGGGTGGCATTTGTCCTTGGCTTTTCTGGCCCTAAAGGTGGGGCCAGTCTGGGTTCAAATTCTTCCTCTAGTTACTAGTTGAAAACTTAGACAAGCTATTTAACTTTTTTGTCTCCTTTCTTTATTTGCAAGTAGGAGGACAAAACATACCCACCTGCTGAGATTATCTGGAGGGTCGGGTCGGATCAAATACTAAGGCTCATTCACCAATCCAGCCTATAGGGTAGGAGAAAAACTCCCAGTCAGGTAACAAAATGAATTCTTTCCTTTCAGCTCTTCTCTTAACCGGAGTGACCTTTGTCAACTGGGCTATGATGTATTGTAGATCCGAATGTTACCTGAAAGTGTAATTCGTTTCAAATAACGACTCCCTTAAATGGACTACAATTCGGCTGTTCTGAGCTTGAGAGGAGAAACCGACTGGTTTGATATCTGTAGAGGGCTGAGAGCCACGAAGCCCCCCACCCCACCCACCCAAGGCACAGTTGCTGCCCAGAGAAAGGGCGGCTAGGAAGTTACCCTTCAAAAATAAACCTGAGAGCAGCCTGCATTTCCCTCTGCTGCCTCTGGAAGAGGTGTGCGATCTAAAGTGCGTCCATCATGAATAATACTTGCCTTTCCTCTCGCAACTACTGCACTCCCAGGCAGAAAACATCACCAGCCGCTGCCACGGGTAGCTCGGGGCAGCTCGGTGCGTGATCACGCGCGATTAGAACCCCGCGTGAGACCCAGCGCTCATCCTCGGGGCCTGATTTTCCGCGGCATTTCCGAATAAGCTATCTTTGTTTACATTTGAGCTTGGCTCACTCCCAGAAAGCATTACTACCTTCTGTCCGGAGAAGCATCTCGCCTTTGCAGACCGTGCTGGGGCAGCAAAGTTCGTTTTCCTGGGTAGGGAAGAACGATTCTCTTGCTCAGTGCCCTGTGTTTTGGAGAGTGGTGGGCAGTTGAGGGTAGGTGGAGGTTTGGAGGGGAAGGGGAGAAGGTTGGTGCGGGGCAAAGCCTGCGAAGTGCTGAAGCTGTATGGGGGATTCTTCTAGAAAGTAGGGTGGGAAAGGAACTAGGGAGGGCGTATGGAGGGACAGGATCCGTGTCAGAACGTGCGTGTGAGCGGATACAAAACCCAGGGAGGCGTGATCGGCGGTGTGTGTGCAAGCCGGAGCGAGGGGCGCCGGCGGGGTGTGTGCTCCTGGTGAGTGACACGGAGGGGCGGGCGGCCGCCGGGAGGGGGCGGCTGCGCGGGCGGGAGTGTCCCTGCGTGGGGCTGGCGGCGCGGAGTTGAGGCAGTGAAGGAATCCAGCCTGCCCAGCGGCCCAGCGGCCCTGCCGCCGCTCTCCCTCCGCTCGCCCTCCGCGCCGCAGGGGCCGCCAGCGCCGCGCCCTGGCCCGGCCCGGGACGGAGCGGCCGCGCTCGCACCGAGGTAAGCCGGGGTCCCCGGCACGGGGGTCTCACCGGGGCCAGCGTGGCCAGGGTGGGGGCGATCGACCAGCCGGGCGCCCGGAGGCCGACTCCCGGGGCGCTGGGTGTGGCCCGCGCTCGGCCGACCGGACGCGGAGGTCGCGGTCCTTGGCTTCCCCCGGCGGGTGATGGGGACAGCGGCGGAGCCGATCGCAGACCCGGCCTGCAGTGCTCTTCGCGGGCGCCCCCCTGCGCTCCCGCTCCGCGCCGCCGAGCTGCCGGCCCGGAGCGGGGCCGCAGGTCCGGAGCACCCCGCACCCCTCGGCGCCCGCGGGATCCGGTCCCAGTGTTCGCGTGCGCGCGTCGAGGGCGCGCAGGGCAGGCGGGAGCGGGCGCCCGAGCCGCGGGACCGAGCGGTGTCATCGCAGGGTCTGGGCGGAAAAGCCCCCCCCCCCCCCCGAGCCCGCGGACGCCGCGGACTGCAGCCCGGAGCGAGGGTCGTTTCCGAGCCGCGGAGGCAACTTGAGTTTTGCGTGTCTGGGGAGCTAGCAGAGCTTCTGGCGCTCTGCTGGGAGTTCCGCGTGTACTGCGGACACCCGGGGGAAGGATCCAGCCTTCACCTGGACCGGGATGCGACGGAAACCTCCCATCGTTTCCTTCCTCCTTGCGAGTGGAGCCTTCCAGTGCGCAGTGGGGTTGGCGTTTGTGAACTTGATGGGATTTCGGCTCTCAGCAGTCCCGCTTTTAAGCAGGTGCCAAGGTTGTGAAGACCCGAGACTCTCATTAAAGATTCTTTGTGGACAGCATTTTGCTTTGAGTGCAGCACAATCTCCATAGTGTGAGACTAGCGAAAACCCTTGAACTTCAACCACAGCGCCGTCCTTTCCTTTCATAAAACATATGTAATATTTCACTTGCTTATTTAAAATGCTAAGGTATCTGCCCCCCTTTGCAGCCCCGAAGATTTTAAGGGGGGGGAGGACACGGAAATTTTAGAATCTGTGCAGAGAAAGATAAGGTCGTGTGGTCTTTATGCCGTCATTCAGTTTTGTTTTAGAGGAGCATTCATTGCTACTCAGACTCTGTTTTGCAGAGAGTAAGCAGATGTGCAATATGGCAGAGAAAAGAAAGGACAGGAAGTCAGAAATAGAAAAAGACTATTCAAGTAGTAAAAACCAATTATTTTTGAAAGAACTCTTTAAAAAGTTGCCTTCTGGATAAAAAATTTTATGAGCATTATGAAATTGTGTTACTTAACCAGAAAACAGTGTTCTGTGAAGATGGGAGACAGTCTTATCAAGGAACTGTAATGCTTAAAAAAAAAAAAATCTGTATCTGTATCTGGTGTTTGTTGGTTTTTTAACGGGGGGGGGGGAGGAAAACCAACTTTGGGAATGATTTTCTATTTGGACAAGGCAAATACTACTTTAGTCTCTAATTAGAGTTTTGAAATAAACTCAAGCTGGGTTAAAAACCTTGTTCTGTGGAGCAACAGAACAGAAAACATGTCAGACTCCGCATGGCTTTAAACACCACACGCGCGCGCACGTGTGTGTGCACACACACACACACACACACACACACACACGCATGCACGCACGCACACGAACACGCCTAGCTCTAAAAGAGAATTTGCATAAAAATACAATGAACTCGAATGCAGAGAATATTCAAGAGAGGAGGGGCAAAACACTGCACATCTGGGAAAGGGGTGTGTTAATTGGCAATTTTTGTGCTTTAATTTCTGAAATATTAAGTGATTGCCTAGAAATCTAATTTAGATAATGTGCTAATTTAGTCGGACAAAGCGTCCAGGACTTCTTTTGTGTCCGTTTTGTTGTGGGGAGCCCCCCACCAAAGTCTTCAATTGCTAATTTCTCTGCTCACATTAATTTCAAGTGGCCATTGTGGAAAGAGGTGATCACAGGAACAAATACTTAAGGCACAGCACGGCAGCCCGTGAAGCGCTGCCAGGTGGGTCACCTCTGCATGGAAATGGCAGCTAAACCTCAGAAATGCCTCATTTTTAGTCCTTTAAAAAAATTAGTTTCTTAGTCTATTGTTAACAGTGGGTGTTCCTTGATAATTGGGGTTTTTTGGAAGGGCAAAGGTGGTCTCCCTTTGAGGGCCTTTACAGAACTGCAGTCAACATCTTAGGAGAGAAGTTAGGGTACGAAGTGTCAGTTCTGGTTTTGATAAAATGGAAAAAGTAGAAGTTGCTTATGGCAAATTTTAGGCTCCTGCCACTGCTCTCACTATATGACAAGAAAGTACGTTTTATATGTAGCTGATAAGCACTGCTTCGTCAGTGTTCCGTGGTTTTGCTTCCCTGGTGACGATCTCTGGTACTTTCAGTGTCACTTAACTATGATAATCTAATCTATATGTATAAGTGGAGCAGTGACTTCTGTAAGCAAGACACCGGATGTAAGGGCATATACCATGTGCACAGACTTATAAATGGTTGTATGCTTTCTATCTCTGAATGGTTGAACGTAATTCACCTAATCAGTTACTTCTACCACTGCTCCACCGTCAAGTGGAATTGCACAATTAAAATGGAATTTGCATTATACAAACAGTTAAAGGAAACAGTAAACATTATAGGAGAAAGACAAACCTTTTATTCCCTTTCCTCGTTTGAAGACAACTCTTATGGAGGTGCTATTTCCTTAACACATCAAAATGGCTAATTTAGAGCCGTGAAGCTTGTTATATAAATAGGCCATATGTTGAATTTCTACCAAGATTTATCCATTCAGTGTATTATAATGGCTAGGATTCCCCTAAGTACCTTAGCAGAGAAAAAATGATCTGTGAAGGTGTGCACCCACAATATGTAGCATTCCATTATGCCTATTTGATAGCTTCTACTCTTATTTTCTTATAAAAATTTCTTAAACATTATCTACCCTTCGATCATAACAGATCTTTAGCTGTAATACCAATAGCTCCCCATTCCTGCTTATTTGCAGACTTTTCATAGTGGTTGTCTAGTCTCAGGCCAAAGGCTACAGGCATGATAACGTTTCTTCACAGCTTCTACTAAACTTGTGCCTTCGATGATGGTCCTTCAGTTTCTTAATACTTTATGGTTCCTCTGGATCACCTGATCCAGGAATCCCTTCTGTTTTTCCAATAGGAGACTGTATCAGATCTTGTTAACCTTTTCCTGTGACAGTTTCTCCCAGTAGACCGCCCTGTATTTCCTTTTCATCCCTCACTCCTCCTTAGATCCTTAGACAGCCTTTGCTGTCTGCTGGCAGTTTTTACACCCCTCCACATCTTCCTCTCTTTACCATGGAGCTCCCCAGCCCATATTTTCCCACCACAACGACCTCCAACAAACATGCATCTCGTGAGGATGCTTCTCCAAGATATTCTACAGGAAATCTGTCTGCACTGAGCTTGGACTTAATTGAGTCAAAGCCACTGCTATTCTCAATGCAAGATCCTCCCGATGTGAAGATGGTCTGACTTAAGTTTTTTTGTTTTTTTTTGTTTTTTTTGTTTTTTTTTTGTTTTTGTTTTTTTTTTTTTTTTTTTTTTTTTTTTTTTTTTTTTTTTTTTGAGCTATTGGTGGTGAAAATGTGATGGGTATTCAGTAGAAACGATACTCTGATTTTCCATTCTTTCCTCGGGGGTAATAATAAGCAATTCGATACTCTCTCGGGATGCCGAGTAGTAGCCTTGGGCTACAGCTTCTAGTGAGCCCTGACATCAGGACAGGAAACAACAGTCTAACCTGCGGCCAGTAGGCCCCGTGTGGTACAGGATAGCTTTGAATGGGGGCCAACACAAAATTGTAACTAACTTGAAATACGTCTTTGTTAGCATTGTTGCCCAATTCTCCAGCATGAGCATTGTAGGTGACGAGATTCTCTTTGCAACATTGAAAGTCTTCTGTGTTGCCAGTGGCTTTAGATGTAACTACACAACGCATTGTGTAAATTAAACACTTGTTTATGAGCTACTCCCTGGGTCAGATGGTTTTATCCAGCAATAAGTTAATGTAAGTGCCCTGTGTATGTTTAAAGTAAACTAGACTGAGCACAGATGTCTAGCAGGTTAGGGGATGTTTTTCTAAGGCACTCTGAGTTTACAAGGAACACCTAGAGTTCAAATACTTTATCTTCCTGCCCTTGGTTGGCCTAAGGCCCAACCTCCCAGTCTGTTTTTCATGTATTTTATACTCTTGCCCCAATTGTTTTATTTCCTACTCCTTTCAAACACGAGTTTCTGTCCCTTTGCTTGTCTCCTTCTTCCCTCTGCCCCTGCCCTTCTGTCCTCTGCTCTCTGCCCTTCTGCCCTCTGCCCTGCTCATTTTCCTTTCTTCCCCTTTGTTCGTGCCTGTTTCCCTCTGACCCAACCAGTCTTCAAAGTCAAATGCTATCATGTTGCCTTCATTGGTTTCTTCTTCTGCCCTTCTGTCTGCATCCTTTCTAAGTTTGGGCCCTTGCTTAGGATTCTCCTCCACGGCTGCTTCTTGCTTTCACAGGTAGATGGTAGGCTTCTTGAGGGCACCGACATATCATGTACCCGAAACAGCTCTAAGCCACTGGTGTTTACCAAATGTAGATGGAATAAGCTAGAAACGGTTTGTCCTTAAATCTCGGGCCTTCATACCACCTCTTCCTTGCTCATGGTTACACTTCACTCCAGCCTGACTTTTAGTCACGACCTCAGTGAATGTTCATTAACATAAAACTTCATGTTGACATTGGGTATAAGGGGCAGGCATTTGAAGGTGGCATCTGCCCAGGACTTTTCCGCAGGCCTCTTGGGTGGCTCTCATCAGTCCCTCCATTCATCAGCTGTGAGGTTCTAAGGACATTTCCAGGCTTGAGAAGGTGGAGTCTGGCAGTTGTGACTTGGAATTGAGGAGGCTGCAGTTATTTTAAGGTGGGACGATGGGTCCCAAGAGTGAGCAAAAATGAAAAGCATCAGGCTTAATGCCAGTATTTTATATGTAAAATAATCAGGCTAAAGCCATCAGTTACATAAAGATCCTGTTAATTGACCTTAAAACTCCAGACTATTATAAGGCATGGCTGCCCAGCCTTTTCATTTAAAAGCATTCCTTTAAACTGGAGAAAAATAATCGGGAATCCGTCTGAGAGTGAAAGGTGAGGCAAAGAAGAGCTTGCCATATCCATTAAAGCAATGGTTCTCAATCTGCCTAATGCTATGACCCTTTAATACAGTTCTCCATGTTGTGATGATTCCAACCATAAAATTATTTTTGTTGCTACTTCATAACTAAATTTTGCTACTGTTAGGAATCATAATGTAATTATCTGTGTTTTCCAATGGTCTCAGGCAACCCCTGTGAATGGGTCATTTGACCCTCCCTAATAACAGAAGCTAAAGCATATAGAGATGCCTCCTATAACCATGTGTGATGCCAAGTTCTGAACTGATCATGAAATAAAACACAAAATAAATCCTATACACTGTGTAACCCAGTATGCCTCTGGTTTGTGCCCAACCCACACAGAAGAGCCACCTGCAGGATGAATGTCACAAAAGCTGACACTTGCCCAGTAATGAGTAAGAAATAAGGTCGCTCAGATTATGGTCCCAAGCAGCCAAGGTGGGACACTACCCAGAGCCTCCAAATGCATAAGCACACTGTTAGTATAGAGCCCTGGATTGATTCTGTACCGCTACCCTCATGGACTCTAAAAGTAGGTGCAGTGGGTACCAACCTCAGACTTGAGGTTTCATGGAAAGTTGTACATTATGGATTGTTCCATTTTATGAGGTAGGAAACACCTGTCACTCAACATGTGTACAGCAGACTTTATAGAGCAGTGTCTTGTGTAGTTACACATACTATGTCCCTTTGTCCTCAAATAGTGCTGGGAGTTTATATGAGCCCCCATTTTACCAAAAACCAAACAGAAATCTAGAAAAGCTGATAGTAATTTATAAAGGATGCATTAAACCCAGGCAGTTTGAATGCAGGAACCAAATATGCTCTGTGCTGAAGAAAGGATACAAAAAGTATACATCGCCATTTCAAAGGTCGATTGTTCAATTCTCAGTAATGAACCAGGTGCTAACTGTGGCAAAGTACTAGCTCATTGTTAGTGGCAACTGGTTCCCAGAGATCCCAACTACATATAGTTACCACAGTTTTATCACTTACAAATCCACTCACTTCCACTTGACAACGAACTTGCGAGCCTGGAGTTGATATGCTCTTTTGAGACGGGAACACTAGAGCTCAGGGAAATTCCAGAACCTGACTGACTGGAAAGTTGCTAACTGTTGGATACCCTGCTTGGTGTCTGACCCCAGGGCGCCTGCTTTTCCGCATAGCACCCTGGGAGTGGTGCACAATGTCACCGAAAACATCTGTCAGTTTTACAGACACTGGCCACTGAAAGACTGCTAGCTAGCAAACTCCCTATGAAGATGGTTCTGCAGATGAGTGACAGGTTCTTGGTGGTCAGGTGAATGCCACAGGTGTGTGAAAGACCTGCAGTGTATTAAACCCGCAGCCTCACTGTTCCAGAAACAACAACGGCAACAGCAGCAACCACAAACTAGTGACTTCTTTCTGTCTTCAGTCTAAGTTATGAGTGATACACAGGAAAAGGAAGAAGACAGCTGCCTTTGCGTGTAATTATGCTAGCTCCGTCTCTTCTCTTCTCCAGCCTAAGCATCCGTTGGAGTTTCACCTCTGCTTACTTACTCTTTGCATTTATCCTGTGGCAGCTCGTGTGGTTTGCTTCTGCTTGCCTGCCACCTGTGTACCAGTGATTCTTAAATCTGTATGTCCAGCCCAGAGCCTTTTCTGATATTGTCCCAGGTACTATCAACTAATCAAATCCAAGATTAGATCTGACTACAAGCCAGCATAGGCCTCTGTGTTCTCTGTTTTGCGTAGTGGAGACTTGCTCTGTCTCCACGTCAGCAAGTAGGAGACGCCCTAGAAGCCTGTCTTTCTTGTCTGCCTATTCTTGCCCACTGAGCCCTGATAGGAGCTAGATCACCATCTTTTCAAGCTCCCCACATTCAGCCTTCTCCTTTCTCCACAGTGACGCCCGTTGGGTCAAGTCGTCCGTCTCTCTCCTGAGGTTTTATTCTAGTCTCTCTGCCTTCTGTCTGGCTTACCTCCAGTCTGTTCCTCACAGTACTGCTTTTCTAAAAGGCCAATCTAAGCATGAGTTTTCACTTAAAACCCTTCAGCACAGTGACTATAGCTGAGGAGAAAGTGTAAGCTCCTTCCGCAGGGCACAAAAGCTCCTTTATGATTCATGCCCTTCCTTTCAAGTGCGTATCCATCACTTCTAATGATCCTGGGCCTGCTGTCTGCTTCCATCTACAGCATCCTTACTGAAGGAAACGTTATCCTAAGAAAGAAAAGATGGGAGGGATGGGGACAGAGGAGAGAATACAGAACTGTGGCTTTAGTATCATAATACCCCAACTGCCTGTGCCTAGCAAGCACTTGAAACATGGTTGGTTCAAAGTCTGATGTGCTGGGGATGTCAAAGTCCTTCCGAGACAAAGGTAGTTTTAAAAATATCTTATTATTATAAGCTTATGTGCATACCCATGTAAATGTGGAGTCTAGAAGTTAACCTTTACTCCACCTTCGTTTTTGAGACAGGATCTCTCACTAAACCCACAGCTTGCTGACTGAACTGGGTCCCGTGGTCAGTCCTTCTGTCTCTGCCTCCCTGGTTCTGGGATTGCATTTCTACTTACGTTTCCATGCCTGACTTTTTCACATGAGTACTGGAGATTGATTTCAGTCCCTCAGGCTTGTACAGCAGTCATGTTAGTGAATTAGACCCTCGTTTTGATTATATATTGAGATATAAATATTTCGTATCATCAATTAAATAAAATAGATTATTAAAACTAACTTCTCATTGCTTTAGCCTAGCCACTAGAAAATTTGAGATTGCCCGTGTGGAGTGCATTGTGATTTTATTAGACAACATCACTACAAGATATCTCTGCCTTCCTAGGAAATATGACTGGGATAAGCTCAACCCATGAGCTTAGAATGTTTGAGTCAGCTCCATGGTACAGGGAAGCAATGGTTGTTCAGTTTCTCAAATCCAGAGATATAAGGAGCTTTAGATAAGATTTGGAATCTGAGAGACAGATTCTGAACACCTTTGCCCAGAGTCGTCCGTACAGCATGCACAACGTGGAAAGCACAGATGCATCTCTCTCCTAGGCCTCCCCAGTTACTTTGGGAGAGGAGCAGGAGTCCTGCGGTGTGAGAAAAGGGGGCTTGAGGTAGGCAAGAAGAGAAAGTGAACACGCTCTCCTGGAGGCTCCCTACTTGTGATGAATGAGGAGAGATGCTGAGGACCAAGGTCTGTGAGATCGCAGTCCTCCCAGATGGGTGAAAACCCAGTCTTCCACTCTTTAGCTCTTTAAGATCCCCAGCCAGTTCATGAATCAAGGAGTCAATAGTGTGTGCATATCATGCAGTCACTGTGCACCAAGCAAAACTGTGCCAAAAGCTGGTAAGTGCTCTACAGAACCCTTGCCAGAGACTGCAGGGAGCCTTCTGTGCATCCCTTAATCCCACAGGCTTTGGGAGAAGGGTTCGTGAGCTATCAGGAAGACCCAGCAGCCAGTGTGCTGTGTTCTAAGAGGCGTACGGAGCTTCTTGTATTCAGGGTGGGAAATTGATGGCACTCCTTGTCAAGTTGGAGCAAGAGGAAAGAACTCTCCAAGAGAACATGGTAGAAGAAACCAAGCTTTTGAGAGAAAATTTTTTCAGAGGGCCAGATTCCTAGGAAAGTCATGGATAGGCAATGAAGAGGATCTGCATGCTGTTCCATGGAGCCCTACAGTTCTGAAAGGAACCTCCTGCCCTGGATTTCTCTGTGAACAGCTGTTTTGATTTGCTTTACCTGGTGAGCATTTGTATAAGATGCTGTCAAGAGGAAATGTTCCTACCCTAAAAATAAAAACTTGAAAGTCACATATCTACTTCCTCGGGCCAAGTAGAGCCTGCTGGTGTGGCTATTCCATGTTTAGAGCCTCTGGGACCTTTGCAGAGGGAATGCCACTCCCTAGCTTCGGTACCTTGGTGACTCACCATGCAGTGGATTGTGCATTTTGCTCAGGAAATCATAGCTCAGCCTTGTTCTTGATGGGTCAAGTTTTCCATCTCTGTGCCAACCTGTACCTCCTCTCAGCCGTACAGCCATCCTAACTGAAGGGTGTATCTCTTCACACCTTGAGAGAGCACGACTGTCTGTGAGCTACAGCCCCTAGAGCTGAGTCTGTTACTTTCCCCTTGGTCATTTTGATATTGCTATCCACCAGCTACGGTCAAAACATTTAGTAGAGTATTTGTAGAATGGGATCTCTTCCTTGCATGCTGGATGCCTTAGTTCATTTCTTCCTGGTTGTGGTTATAACAAAAATACCTAAGGAGGCACACTGAAGCTTATTCAGCTCACAGCTCAGGAGGCTGAAAGTTCAAACAACACAGCTCTGGCTTTGGCAGAGGTCCAAGAAAGGATGGCTGAGGTGCATGTGGGTTTGAGGAAGGGAATAAATCTCAAAACAGGGAGCCAGGAGGCAAAAAGCTCTATAACCCCTTTCAAGGGTATATTCCCAGTGACCTAAGGACCCCAGGAGGCCTCACTTCTCAACGTGGCCATGCTCTAGACCAGGATCCCGACATGTGAACCGTTGGGAGATAAAACTGTGATGACACTATGCACCCTAGTTTCAGATGCCTGACAAGAGATGACTTTGTAGGTGACCCCTCTGCTGGGTTCTAGGTCCCATTTGCACCGTATGTGCAACTGGAAGGCAACTATAGTGTGCGTTGACACAAATGATACAGCCTCCAGATGGGAGGCAGGCTGGGGAAGAAAAGTGGTTGCCTTCATTGTGTGCTCTCAGAATATACACTCCTAAAAGGGTAGCTCAGCTATCATCAGTCTCCTTTTGTTAATGCATGGAAAAAGCTACATACAAAATTCTATCCTTTCCCAAAAATCAATGTATTTTAAAGGTAAAAGAAGGCCCAGTTGGACATTTGGAAGTCTTGGTTTGATGCCTGGCTGTATGGGCTGGATCAAGACATTTGGCCTTCCTGAACTTTGATTCCGTCATGCACTAAGCAAAATTAGCAGTATCTACCATTATGTTACAATTTCATTATGACTAAATAAGACAATATAAAGTCCCAGGGCCTCAAACCTGCATGCTATGAAAGTGGTGACTTAAGCTTGCTAGATATGCTCCTTGACTTGAACAGTTTTATAGCCCTTCCCAGAGGCTGATAAAAGAGAATAGAAATCCAGACCAAGGAGCCCCAATTCTGCCCATTCATTGATGAAAAAAAGGGGGGTGGGGTGGACCAGAAGGAAGCTGCCATCACTTCTTAGTTAAGTACAATCCTGGATAAGAGTTTGCATTTGTGAAAATTCTCATCTGGAATTGTGGGGAGGCCTGTTTACATCCTCTGCCAGGGGAGCCTGACAGTAAGCAAAGCAGGCTTTTGAATCCTGGAATAGTCAGGTGCGCTGCCGTCAAAATAAACTGGAGGTTTTTCTCTGCTGATAAATTACAAACAAAGGAAGTCACTAAAATACCCTGAAAAGGTAGCCTCATGCAAAAATTAGAGAGCAGGGAGAGTTCTTTGTACTCCTTCAGTGGGAACCATTCTTCGCCTAACTGTGGGTGGAGGAAGTTCTGTTGAGAGCCTTGTTGCTTACAGGGAGAGAAAAGCTTCAGAACATCAAAGAAGAGCGATTCTGATTAGAGGCAGTGCTGCTGCTGCAGTGCAGGCTGACGTTTGCACAGTGCACTCATTGCTAGAACCTGACCAAGGAAGCCTTCTGACTGACATTCAAGAGTGAAGGTCCAGATGTCATCTGTGAAAGACAGCTGTGCGTATGGGCAGCTCGAGTCATTAACAGGGAAACTGGGAAGTGTTACACGGACCACTGTGTCTTGCTCCAGGTCTTTGTCCTTCTCTATCTTTGATGAGATTCTGAGTGGGGGACTGGATTCATCCAGGTCATGAGCCTGGCCTTCAAAGGCCTGCTGCATTCGATGGCCTCACGGTGACACCAGAATCTTGTTTAGCTAGGGCCTCCCTGTGTAGGGGTGGCAGGCAGGAAACTTGCTATGTACACCAGGGTGGGCCTAGAACTCATAGGGCCTGCCTCTAATTCCCTGAAGGATTAAAGTCATGCATTATCGTGCCTGGCGAGGGTCTTTAAAAAAAAATAGTATTTAATGTTGGCCTGCGGCATTGAATAAACCAACTCATTTATCATTCTACAGTCCATGAGCAAGAACTGTTTCGGTTGTGATGGGTGACTCCAGCTCAGTTTTCCACGGCTCTACTAATTCATAATTTCCAAACTTTTGACAGAGTTCCACATTTTGGTTTGCATTTCAAGCAACCCGTTCTCCCATGGATTAAGGTGGGGCATGCTTAGGTAATACGTAGATAAGATGTTCTGGAAGCACCCACAGGAAAGTTTCTAAGAAGAAATTAGAAAGAGATTGTCCATACCATGGCCCAGGCCCCCACCACATGCAGGAATTTCTACAGTAGCCCATTTGAACTCATCTAGGAAGGAACTTCACACACTAATGATGCCAGGTAACACTAATGACAGACAGCAGCTGGCAGCTTCTAGGCTTGAAGCTTGTTTGATGTCGGGCCTTATATTACTGTGAGCACATTGCTGTTCAATGTAAGTTCAAGGGAACAAAACTATTTCTTAAGACCTTTTCTTCACATTCCATTGAAATCTTCCTCCCACCGTCAGCCTTGCAAAGCCCTTTTGCCAAGCCATGGAATAAGCTGGTGTCTTCGGAGAGCTCTTGTATTCAATGCAATACTCAAACTCTTTCCTTTTCAGGGTGACGTGATCCAGTTGTCAACCAAGGGGTCTCATGCTGCTAGCTCTCTTCTATCTTGCTGTCCATTTCTTCTAGATGTAGGCTCTCCACTTCAGCATCCTAGGCCCAAGATTCTGAGGGGCAGAGAACACAGAACTACTTAGCTCCCTTGACCATGGGTGATCTTCATTAGCCAGATTTCCATGATGGCCTCCTTTGTAAGCCAAGGCCAGCACATCTCAAGTTCGTATATGAAGGCTAATCAACGTTCCAGGTCTCTTTCTTAAGACCCACTACAAAGCTGGGATCTTTCCCTGCCCAAGCAATCAATTCTGTATCAGAGGATTCATTGAGAGGGTTCCACAACTGTCCTTAGGGTTGTTGTTGTCAAGTTGTTTCTTCCTCATTATCAAGACAATTTTGATATCCAGTGTTTAATTGTTTCCTAGTGCTACTTTCATTAACTTATCAAGTGGGTGTTCGAGTCTGTGGTTCGGTTTGGGCAATGGGACCAGGGTTTCCCATACAAAGACCTGTCACTAAGGCACCCCCTGTCCCTTCCCCCACCTTGGCTCTAAACACCTGGAGTCTGTTTCTTTCTCCAAGAGACTTCAGCATGAGAATTTTGTTAGTTTAAAAAAAAAAACCTAGTGTGACGATCTTATGTTCACTTTGTTGTCAAAGACGGTATGGCAAGGAGATGTCTTAGCCCAGCCCATTAGTGGCCCTCACCGTTGGTCTGTTTATTACACATTACAGAATCCCTTTTATGAGTGAAACAAGACTGATTTAGAATTCGTTTCAGGTTACATTACTTTTTTTCTTTTGGGAAAAAAAAAAAAGAAGACTGAAAATTGCTTCTTAGCACATTATTCATCTCATTTCTATAGAAACATCTTCTTAAAACAAATCATTGAAGTGACAGGAAATTACTCCTTACATGTCTCTCGAGCGTGTTGTCATGTTCACACCTCCTAGCAGAGATAGTACCAGGCTGAGACATGTCCAGACAGTAAGCTGGCACCTACAGACATGCTCCATGACAGTATCAGTGGCATGAGTATGATGGAGACTGTGTTGACAGCACAATGTCAACTACAGATGTATTTTCTCCAAGCAGAATAGTCTGTTTTATTTGCAAAGTCTTTTTTTGTTTCTTCCTCTTGCAGTAGTAGTAGTAGTAGTAGTAGTAGTAGTAGTAATTATTATTATTATTATTATTATTATTATAACAACAACAACAACAATAATACTTGGTCCTTTTAGATTAATGTCAAATACCTCTCCAATAATACACAATGCTTTCATTACTGCTTTATAGCATTTATGCACAAAATGTTTTTTATATGTTTTCCCCTTCGCCTTGAACTAGATGAAAAAAGAGGACAATGTTAGCAGTCATGATAAACTCAAATCCATGTGGTCAAGGCAGGAATCTTGCCTTGTTGAAAGAGTAGTATTTATGTTAATGTTTTTGAAGCATTCTCACACATTTTCTCATGTGAAAAAATTTTTTGGAAATATATATATATATATGTATATACATACATATATATATACATATATATACATACATATATATATATTTGTTCACTTTAGGAGATACAGAAATGGACACAAACATGTTAAAGCACAGCTAACATTTTACCACCTGGAGATGGTCACTGTTGAAGCTTGGTGTTTGCTTTCCTGATACCCATTTTGAAGTGATTGTAAGAGTACATGGTGTGTGTGTGTGTGTGCGCGTGTGCGTGTGCATGTGTGTGTGTGTGTGTGTGTGTGTGTGTTTCTCAACAAGCCTCATGAAAGACACAGAAGTTAGTGCTGAAGAACCAGTGTAGAAGAGTAGTTAAAAGCGCTTTGGATCCTATGGGTGTAACTCAGGAGTTCCCGGGTTGAATGCCTGGCAATGCCCCCAGCCCTGCAGTGTTTCAGTTCTGACACATTGGGACTCTAGTCCTAGCTACACTAATTATTATTATGTAGAGACTGCAATTCTCAAACTCTCTAAATCTCCTTGCCCACTTCCATGAAATGGGCTGGCCATAGCACATAGTTATTATTAGAATTAATAAGAGTGTGGCATTTGCTCTACAGCCTGTGCTGCATATGCGTGAGCTACAGTTATTAGATGAGTTCTTTTTCTTGCTTTAATTCACTTAAATTCTAGGGTCAAAAATTCCCTTGTCAGAAAATATTTGAAAACACTTAGAATGACTGCATAAATTTCAATATATGAATACACTTGAATAGTATCATTTCCCTATAGTTTGCTCATTTCTGATTCTTTGCTACCCTAAAGAACACCACAGTTAATATCCCATGCTTTTTTTTGCGCAGAGACAACAGATTCAAAGATGAATCTACTTCTAATGGCATTTTTATTGAAAGAGGAGAGACTTCAGAATTTTTTAATGTTTACCAACGTGCCAGATTATACGTTGTGTGTTCTTCACAGCAGACTTTCCCTTTTTCACCCTTGCACAGCCTCTCTGAGGGAGTTCTGTCACCCTAATTTTCAGAGGAAGAAGGTCTGAGAGCAGACAGGTTGCTCGCCTGGGGTCACAGGTAGGTAGTGGAGGAGGAAATACAGGCAGCTGTCTGATTGGGAGGCTCAAGCCTTTTCCATTCTGCCATATACACTCATGCCTGTGTCTCTTGGAGGCCAGCGGAATGAATAGTCACTATTGTGCTTTCTACAAAATGTCACTGGGTGCCACGTAAAAGATAGGACACTTGGCTGGAACTCTTGGCTTGCTCAATGTAGTTCCTCTTGTGTGCGGATGTTCTTATATGTCTTGGAATGGAGCCTCATTAAAATGAGGCGTTAAGTCAAGGGAAAGCAGCATTGATATGATTACTTGATGAAAGCATCGCACGTGTAGAAGACATCTATTTAGTCAATACAACAAAAAGCTTCTTTGTTTTTTGTTGTACGGACTAGTCAGAATCACTAATCTGCCCAGGAATCAGAGTGCTTCACATAAATCAGCTAAGGAATTAAGCAGTAAGATCATTCAAAATAACTTGATGCTGTCAAAAGAAATTGCACGTCCCTCTTCTTGCCTGTTTAATATTGATTAGCCATAGGATGGTACCCGCTGAAGGAGGGTTCATAATACTCTAAGGATCAGTACAGGTTCCAGGGGAAACTTGAAGTATATTGGGGTATCCCCCGCCAAGGAACTATTTGTGAGCTGCCAAGTTGTCTTTAAAAAGTCAGCTTTGGGAACATTTATCTTGGCAGCTTTCAGATCTGACTCACAGCATGCAGTGTGGTAACCAATCTTGTAGGAAAAGCATATAATTAATATGACGAAGAAGGCACAGGTATTGCCAGCCAATCCCTTGACATTGCTCCCTAACAAAGGGGCAATTGAAGTTGCTTTTTAGTAGGGTGATTGTGGTTTGTCATTCCGTAGATTCCAATTCCTAGTAAAAGTGACCAAGAAAGAAACACTGGTCATAATCTTGCATACATAAAGACATGCTTTGCTGTAGCGTTTACAGCCAGTTACTGACTAGTCCGGACAGCTAGCGTTGGCTTTTGAATTCTCGAGGTTTGCTGCCTCTTGAGCTCACACACTTTTGCCTGGTGACTGTTCTGCTTTCCTCCAGTCGCTCTCATGCTTCAGAGTCCCAGAAAGCACTAAGGTTTCAGATCCTGTCAGAACTTTGTTAACCAGCTTGGACTGTTGAAAATGTCTCCATCCGAACGGAGGTGTTGTAGGTGGGAAGTGACCAACCAGTCAATCTTTAGTTCTTTTCTAAAGATTGGACCTGTCCCACAGTCTACCCGACAAAGAGCTATCCTCCATGCGCCCCAGGTCCTCGACTCTCCAGTAGGGATAATGGGGATTACAAAGTCACAGATCATGTGAAGGATCAAATATATTGAACGAACCATTTGGCTAACTCAGAAGTTCTTTCATGCTTTGTTTTCTTAGTTACTAGAGGAGCCAATTTAAAATATTTTCAGATGAACAGTGGCTATATTCATAAAGCATCTGCAACATGTACCTCCCCTAGGTCTAACCCCACAGGCATTTCTGACTCTTTGCTACCTTATTAGATGAGAGTGGCACAGGCCTTTTCTCTGCTCTGAAACCCCCAATTGCCTAGCTTAGAATCTCTCAAAAGTTGGATACTCATTCCTGAAGCCCAGGAATGTGAGATTGAGTCTCACAGAGCAGTCTCTGGAAGACATTAAAGTCCTTTGTGAAAGTAGACATTTAAGCTACTATATCTATAATCCCAGAACTCAGGAGGCAGAGTCAGCAAGATCACTCAGGAGTTCGAGGCTAGCCAGGGCTAGATAGGAAGTTCCAGGACAGCCAAGCCTACATAGCATGACTCCATTTCAAATTTTAAAACGTAGAAGATATTTGGATTTACTGTGCTGTCCTGAAATAGAAACCAAGCTGATATATTTGATGTGCATTTTAGCTTCCAATATAAAAGCTCAAAGGGGGAAAAAAAGTGGGAAAATATTCTGATAAGATGGCATTGTAGAAAATTGCAGGAGACTGTGATTATTTAAATAATTGTGCTGGTGGAGAGAAGGAAAGAGATGGAGAAGTTAGGAAATTTGACACCAGAAAAGCAGGCCTATGGGAAATCTCTCTCTCTCTCTCTCTCTCTCTCTCTCTCTCTCTCTCTCTCTCTCTCTCTCCCTCCCTCCCTCCCTCCCTCTCTCTCTATCCCCGTCCCTCCCTTCCTTCCTCCCTCTCTCTCTCTCTTCATCCTCCTTATGTCAGGATCAAAAACCCCACTTCCTTCTTCCTCTGCCTTTATCTCCTTGTACACCAGAATGGCTAGGATGCAATTTGTTCATTGGCCATTCTTGATTGGGCTATGTGGTAGGATGGTTATGAAGATGTCTACAGATAATTAGTGGTTGAAATGGGGGGGG
>JADRCD010213658.1:0-30440 GCA_019843815.1 Montemys delectorum
CTGAGACATTCTCAGTATCGTAAGAGCTGACTTTAAATTAAATGCTCCTTCATAATAACTTCTATAGAGAACTATCAAGAAAGTCCTTAAAAGTAAATAGCCAAGATGACCACTCGATAAATGCTCAGACCATTCAATAACTTCTCAGTCCTCCTAAATCTAATGTGTCGTCGTTAACTTAAAAAGTCTCACCTGAGACTTAGGAGTTACAGCAGTCTCTAGCCGTGGTTACACATGATCCTACAAATTTAACCTGGCTCAATGGCTAATAGGCAGTATGTTTCACACAATTAAAGAGTTACGGAGTGAATTTATTTATAGGAATTTATAGGAAATAGGAATTTATAGGAAAAAAAACACCAAAGCACTTTTTCTTTCTTTCAATTTTCAAACCTGAACTGGTATTTTCAGATCACCTGGGACATTCAACCTGTCACCCAACTCACCCTTGAACTGCTGTTATCACACCATGGCTGTTGTCCCAAAGTCCCATGGTCTGGGAAACTGAAGTTCAAGGACTTTCCTTTACAAATTCTAGCTTTCTGCCCAGACAGATTCTCCATTAAGAAAAATGGTTATTGTGGAATTTGGGTAGACCAGTTGTCTCCTTTTCTGTGTTCATCCCACCATGTATGCATCACAAAACAGAATGATGCTATCATTCACTGAAAGACTCTTGGGCCACAATTGTGCATTGTAAAACTGCAATAGATGGTGAGGCATTAGTAACAGTGTGTCATTATGAGAAAGGTACCCATCTTCTCTTGTTCTACTATTAGTATCAACCTGGGAAAAGATGAATGGCTGAGTTGGGAAGGCTTTTGCCTTCCTAGGATACTAATGGCACACACTGTTCCTTTTTCTTTTGTACTCACCAGTACCAACTTACAAAGGAGTTGTGGTCTAGCTTGTCATGTGATTTAGATTTGAAAGCTGATGTGACTGTGATAAAGGGCAGAAGAGAAATTCTTAGTATAGACTACTAGAAAGCACTGACCTGGCAAGATTAAAGTGGTACTTTTTAGTACTATTTATATAAATTTCAATCTGGCCTCTAGTTCATGAGAGACAATAAACTGCAATGAAGGAGAAGGAGAAGAAGAGGAGGAAGAGGAGGAGGAGGGAGAAGAGGAGAAGGAGGAGGAAGAACAGCCAAACCAATACCCATACACTGATCCAGCATTCAGACTCTTGCTAACCAGTCTCAGACACACCTCTCTTCCTCTAAGGACACAGGCATTTGGCTAGGGCCATTTCTTTCATCTCAAAAACAGGATCATTATATTAAGTAATATTTAAGGTCTTATCCAGTTCCAAGATGGCTTGCCTATTTTTCTGCTGGAAATCTTGTAAGTGCACAAAGAACCATTTAGAAGGATAGACACAGGTCAAAGCCAGCCTAGACTACACAGGGAAATTCTGTCTCAAAGTAAACAAGAAACAAACAAACAAAAAAGCACACTACGCAGATGAAGTCCTCTGAGATGCTTTTATGAAGGTCCTGCTCCCTAGAGGATGGAATTTGCCTGTAGCTACAGTTAGAATTGTTATTATATACTAAATGTTATTATATACTAAGAGTCTGGAATGAAAATCAGAAGCACACTTCTGCCTTCCTTTGTCTGCCCTCTGGTGGTAGTGTTAAGAAGTGAGTTAACCAAGAGAATTAACATGGGGGTAGGATTCCAAGCCAGCCTGTTGGAGGTGTTCTGGGATTCTAAATTTGTTTTTTTTCTAAATGTCCAAAATAAAGAAGAATTGAGAAGGTAATGTGACCCAGATATAGCACCTCCTGAAACGTTAAAGCAACTTAGAGATTAAATGTTACATACAAAACTACGCACTGGGAACACTTGAAAAGTTTGATTTCTAGGTAAGATCCCCCACATATTAAATAGCACAGGTCTACAAAGCCACAGGAGGGAGAGAGCAGAAACATTGGCAAGTCTCTGAAATACCAAACCCACAGCCATGGCCAGGTAAGGCATTAGAAAAGACTGAGATAGTTCTCTGGGGGCATGCCCCAGTGCGTCTGAAATTCCCACGCAGAGTTCTTGTGAGCAGAACCTCCCAAGGGGCAGCTCTCTATTTAAAAAAGGTTTATGTTTTAAAAGTATTTGAAAAATAAAGACTTGCCCTTCAAAGCCAATAATTTCTCCCATCCACTCATAATCATCTTTATCATTATTCAGAAGACCACATGCCTGTTCATTTCCTTAGCACGGCAAATTCAACCCACTACCATTTAAGTTTAAGGACTAAAGAAGTGTCCACATTTCAGATGGCTGAAAAATGGAAAGAATACTTAATAATATGAAAATCAAATGGCACTGAAATATCAGTGTCCAGAAATGATGTTTTACTACAAGAAAGCCACGGCTATTTCTTGTATGGTGTGTGTGTGTGTGTGTGTGTGTGTGTGTGTACGTATGTGTGTGTACGTATGTGTGTGTGTGTGTGATCTCATGCCATGAAAACAGCATGAACAGTTATGGGAGTTTAGGGGGAGGATGTAGAGGTACAAGGAGAGCCAAGACTGGGCTTTAAAGCACTCGTCTTTTACAGATCTACTTGAAAAAATTCCAGTTCAAGAATGCAAAAACTTCAGATTTTTGGGAATCACTGGAAGAGGTAATGAAGGCAATATTTTCAAACATTTCTTCATCCAATTCAAAAGTGATTTACATTTTAATATCACTAGTTATTTTTAATTTCCCTTCACTTATAAACTAATGGAGCTCCATTGTCTCCCAATGACAGGCAAGTAATCAACCAGTGAAAGAAGTAATGGACAGTTGGACTAGCCAGATGGGCTATCCCGTGGTGACTGTGAGCGGAAGGCAGAACATCACCCAGAAACGCTTTCTGTTGGACTCCAAAGCTGATTCTTCCCAGCCACCATCAGAGCTCGGGTAACGATGACTCACTTAAAAGAATAGTAGACCTTGTTCAACAGGAATACTGCCTATATGCTTAGACCCTGCTATCGTGGTATATGATTGGCACATGTGAGTTCAAAGCTAGCCAAGTGACAGACTGAGCAGGGGCCCACGTTTGTCTTCTATGTAGACACCAAAGGATGGAAGCCGTAAAAGAAGTAAAGCTGGGATGGTGTTGAACGTGAGTGGGGTGGGGCTGTAGACGGTATAGAATGCTGGGAGAAAGGCTGAAGAAGAAACCATGGTCCCAGGGGAACAAGGAAAGATGCTGGCTGATAATAACTGGAGCCTCCCTGTCCCTCGACAAGCTCTGCACTCAGTGTGCAGTGCACAATAAAGAGTACAGAGGAGCCGCGAGAAATGAAGCTGAAAAGGGGTCAAATAATGAGTCCGGGCTGTGCCGTTTAGACCTCCCCCCTCAACTTCATTCCCACTCATCACTCTTGAGCCCAGGCTGTGCCGTTTGGATCTCCCTCCCACTTGGTCCCCATCATCAATCTTCCCTCACTGTAGAGAACTCGCAGAAGTCTGGCAGTGACAGCAGGCAGGAATCCAGGTGCCTTGTTTCCCCAAAAAATAAACTAAACAGTAGAGGACAGCCAAAGACTTCCACAGTGGAGGCTCCAGAGCAAAGACATCCTTGTAAGGAAGGTGGGCTGGGCATCCCCTACGACCTGCTCATGGGAGAAGCGTATTTCCAAAGCCTATCTCCCTCTTCTATTGAAGGGATGGCATCCAAGCCCTCAAGAATAAATAATTTGGTCTTGAGAGATGATTCAGCTGGTAATAGATTTGCCACGGAAGCTCCAGGGCCTGAGTTTGCATCCCTAGAACCCATGTGAGGCCAGATGGTGCAGTGCACACTGGCAACCCCAGTACCTCTATGGCAAGAAGCACGGTACCTTCAGGACACTCCCCAGAATCCTCAGCTCGTCTGCACACATGAAGGTGGACAATAGAGAGACCTTGTCTCACATAAGGTGGATGGTGAAGACCAGCACCCCAGCTTATCCTCTCACATCCACACAAGTGTCATGGCCTATGCACACCCACACACAGACAAATGCACACGTTGTACATGCAGACTCAAAACAACCAAGTAATCAACTCAACTCTCCTTTCTTAAATATGAACAGACAGTGGGGGATTAGAAGACACATGAAAAAAAAGAGTCTAAGCATAAAAGCTTAAACCCCAGATGGACAAATGAAAAAGTCCTGAATGTCTGGACATTATTTAGGAACCAAAAATGAAAAAGAAAGAAAGACAATTATAAGAAATATTCAGAGATTTTTAAAAAGCCATTGTGCTTATTATACAAGATATTGTGCCTTAGAAAGGAAGATTGAGAACACAGAAGGAAAGACTAAAATTTTCACTGAAGTAAATTTGGCAGAACTTCTCCAAAAATGTAAAACCGACCCAACGAGATGCTAAGTATGAAGAAGGCAAGCACGAAAGCCTTGTGCCCGAGTTAGAGGTGAACAGCTAGGCATAGTGGCGGTGTCTGTCAGCAAGTGATAGGGCCTCGTCTAGTGTGGCAGGAGCTGTGTCTCTTCCCAACTGGCAGGGATACTGTTTGTAGCTTGTCCTTGGGCCTCATGGGTGTATCACGTGGAAGCGAACAAACCCTATGAATTGTCCTCTGAGAGCTGGTTGTGAAGCGTGAACTAGCCCTCATGTCACAGGACAAGTGACACAAAGGAAGGTGGGGTGAGACTCTAGCTTTAGAGATCTACTTGGGACCCATAGAGAAGTCTGGAATGAGTTTATTTTTTAAAACTTTTACTGTTAAAAGGAAATAGAAGTAGAAGTAACATGAGGGAACTAGTCCATGCCCCTCATGGTTAAAGTAGGACATATTGGGTAATAAGTCAAGTTAAACTAGAGAGCCAGGCCAGAGACTTCTGCCTGAGGGAGGGACATGATGGCCTAGGGTTTCAGCACCAGCTCTTCAAGCTTTTTATTAATTATCAACTTATGTACAAGTTGTCCAAGGTGAATTCTCCTGACCATTTAAGCAGCACTTCACTTTGAAATTTAATCAAATTATCTTGTATATAACACACAAACTTATATATGTGATCAAGTTCATCTAAACACTACTAATTAAAGCTTTACTAAATTTATTCCTAAGCCAGACAGTGCTGGTACACACCTTTAATTCCAGCACTCAACGGGGACAAGCAGACAGATCTCAGTTTGAGGCTAGCCTGGTCTACAGATTCAGTTCCAGGATAGCCAAGGCTATATAAAAGACATCTTGTCCCAAAAAACCTAGTAATTTCAAAGTATGAAGATTCAACTAAGATGTACAAATTGGTATCATCTACATTTTTATTTCCTGAATATTTTTATAAATTGTATTAAAGCATAAATATAGGGTCAGTGGCTTAGTAGAGGAGGGCACTTGCAGCCAAATCTGATGGCCCACCTTCTTCCCTGGAAGCCACACAGTGATAGGAGAGGACCCGCTTCAACAAGTTAGCCTCTGATATCCACACGTGCCCCTCCAGACTGAATAAATAAGTAAATAAGTGCAAGCGACATTAAACCCACATATAGAGTAGATCAAAAGACATTTCGTCATGTTAAGACTAAAGCCCACAATTTTACCAAACAAGATTCTCCCCATAATAGTAAGACATGGCTACCGAGTTAAGATGTTTGAAGAGTTTCGGCTGCAATCCGAGCCAATATGTTATTCTCTTTAAATGGGTAGCTTTTTAGAGACTGTCTATAATATCAAGCCAGTAAAGTATGGTAATCTCGGAATTTTCCACAGTTAAGAGACTTAGTTTGATGGTTTGTATATGCTTGGCCCAGGGAGTGGCACTGTTAGGAGTTGTAGCCTTGTTGAGTGGGTGTGGCCTTGTTGGAGTAGGTGTATCACTGTGGGCGTAGGCTTTAAGATCCTAGTTCTAGCTGTCTGGAAGTCAGTCTTCTCCTAGCTAGCTGCCTTCAGATGAAGATGTGGAACTCTTAGCTTGCTCTACCTGCACGATGCCTGTCTCAGCACTGCCCTGCTCCACCCTGTCGACAATGGACTGAACCTCTGATCCTGTAAGCCAGGCCCAATTAAATGTCGTCCTTATAAAAGTTGCCTTGATCATGGTGTCTATAAAACACCATGGGTGCAGTAAGACCCTAAGACACTTAGTCATTGTCAAACTTTGTCCCAGTGCTGAAGACACTCGTGCAGAGTTACAGAGTTACTTTGCATAGTAACCCCACCCACCCATCCCCCCCCCCTCCCCCCCCCCCCCCCCCCCCTCCCCGCAAGCCCTCAATGAAGGGAAGATAATCAGACTTTCAGGTCATCAAGCACTGGGACCAGCCCCAGGTTCACTGGATGCAATAACTATTCCAAGGACATCATTCTGGTCCAGCTGAGCCCTCCCAGTGTGAATATTGGGTAAAGTGGGGTGTCATAACACATAGCTGGGTATTGTTCCAGCCCTACCCACACCCCACTTTTTGTAACTCTCCTTTGTACTTTTGGTATTTAGTTTGAGTGGGGAGAATTTCCACACCTGCCTACTTCCCGGGCCCCTTGAGCTAGTCTCCACTACTACTTAATTCTTACTAAAGAGACCCTTGCATCTCTTTTGTGATGACTTTGATATTATTCGGTGTAGTTTCTCTATCACTGTATGTCACATGTACAGTATCACAAGGTCAATTATTTGGGAGAAGTTACTCCAACATGAAGGAGGAGAATTACTGGGTATGAAGAAGGTATTTTGGGAAGCTTTAATAAGTATAAACTGGTTTCTTTGCAGTTACTATTTTGTCTCAGTAAAGCAGATTGGACAACTTTAATACTTCTAGACCTTTTCCAAGTTAAATCTCCAAGGCATTTCTCACATGGGTAACCAGCAGCCAGTGGAAAATTTCACAATAGTCGTTCTTTCCTGTCCTACTTGAGAACTGATTGACTGAGCCTCGGTTAATGGGGAGAGGGGCCTGGGGAGTGTACAGGAGACTTTGCTTTCCCAGGATTTAATATTTAAGGTAAGAAAAGGGAGCAACGCTAGCATGTATGAAGAGCTTCCAGTTCAAAAGCAGTCACATGTATATACAATACAACACCAAGCACTGATTAAGTCCTAGAGCTACTTGACATCCTTTGGATCTTTGGATCTATTTTCTGGAAAAAAAAAAAAAAGATGTGGAAATCGAGGCAGAAAGTGATTATGCAACTCATTCAAGGTTGCCCAGAGAGGAAGTAATGGGACCTTCATTTGAAAGTAGGCAGACTACCTACAAGACCCAAGCTGTATAGGAAGACTGGGAAAGTGGGTGAGGGAGGCGAGGGAGGGAAAGCCCGGAACAGGGATGCAAACCAAGGTGGGGACGTTGGCTAGTATAGTGTGAATTCAAGGGACCTGAGGGAGAAAACTGACAGATGACATTTGTATTTTCCCACGTTCCTCCAGTGACAACATGTGCACTGGATGTTACAATGTGTAACGCAACAACATCCTCGGGCTTGCAAAGCAAGCTTCCGCTAGGCAGGGTTCCCAGGAATTGTTTCCTCCTGTCATGTGTAGCCACTGATTTATTAAGCAAAGAGAGCCCAGCCCTTGCTTTGTTTGAGCTAGAGGGGTTGGAGAAACAAAGAAAAAAACAAAAACAAAAACAAAAACAAACCTCCTTGGTTATTACTTCCCCTCTATGCAGACGCCTCCCCTAAAAAATTACAGCCAAGTGAACCCAATGTATCGTTAGGAATAAAATCCCTTTTTGTTACAATAGTTTTTAAAATTTTATTCAGCTAGAGAGTACAGTTGTAACATTTATACTTAATATTTTTCTTAAGTTTTAAACCAGTTATCATATGCCTCTTATTGTGATTCCTAGAGGCATGATTTGTAGAGATCATTTATCGTAAAATAGATTTTCTTGTCTTGGATTTATAAAATACAATTATACATTCACAGGAAAAGAAACAGAAAATAGGCTCTCTCTTCCTCATTGAAAACAATTTGTTACAAATCAATAGTAGCTGAACAAGAAGCAAGAGTCTTTGAAACTAAAGTTAGCCTTCCTTATATTTCTTTTTATTGAGATATTAGACTACAATAAATACTTTCAGGCACCCTATTATCTTGAATAGTTAGCATACATGAATATGAATGTCTAAGCAGTACCTTTATCCTTGGTGGGGAGGAGGGGACTTGCCCTTTCCTAGGCTAAGGTTTAGCTCCCCCTCTCTTTTGTGGTAGGCAAAGGTACTTTCAGTTACACTGTGGGCTGACCGACCTCTTCTGAGTGTCTTTCTCTTTGCTTGCTCCAAGATCAGGAGAAGCATAGAGCAGAAAGTTTTATCATTCAGATGAACCCTATGTGGGTCATGTTGTGGTCTCCGCCATCTCTTCAAATGGACCATTTCTCATCTCTGTCTGTGGGATTTCTGACTATCAGAACCATTCCACATTAAGAGACAGATTGGGAGTAGGTGTGCCATCTTAGATGCTTAAGTCAGTGTCAGTAGAGAAAATTAGAGTGGCCATATTTAGCATTGATGGAGCCTGTAAGACAGAATGATAATTACACTTTCAGGAATGATTCCTGATACAATTGAATTTAGATAACGTGTAACAGCCTTTATCACTGCATTTACACAGTTTCGCTCTTGGACATGTTATGTTCTCAAATCTTTTTCTTTACTCAGCGGAGATTAGGTACAATATCGTGATGCTAAAATCAGAAGAGAGTAGTGCCACTGCCTTTCTTTATTTTGACTTAGGACACTCCTAGACATCCCAGGATAGTATGCTTTGTATCTGTTTCCAGTAACACATTTTCTACCAGCCTTTAGTATGGGAGAGTCCCAGGAAGGAGACCACCCTATGTGAAGACTGTGCTCACAGATCATGAAGCCTCTATGCTGTTCCATGTTGGGTCAGGTTGGCACTAGGGAAGACCGACTGGTCTTCCAGTTAGCATCGAACTAGCAACACAGCAAGAATATAGAATGGAATTCGTTACAGTGCTGCTTTATCCTTCTTCTGAGAAGCTGTAAAGCTCCCTGAAAACAGACCTGGAGGTAGCAAGTGAGAGTGACTTCTTAGGAAGGCGCAGAGAGCAGAGACGGGTGCGGGCAGCTGCTGTGGTGCTGTATGAAGCCGGATCTATAGAGACTAGCTGGCTGCCAACTACAGGGAAGCTCTGTAGCCTGCTCAGATGTACTTGGCAGATTAGGTAAGATAGGTTGTCACCACACCCATTCACCATGAAGAAGGGCCACATTCAGAGGAATAAATTTCCTGGAACTTTGGGCTTTCAGGCTCCATCAGCCTGAGGGCATCTGCCACTTAGCCAGTTTGGAAAGCATACCCAGTTAAGGAGGGGAGAGAACTGTAAGGAGGTGGCATTGGGTAAGCCTGAAGCATCTGTGACATTCACTGGAGAGTCAAGGTCTCCTGAATCATGTAGCCAGACATTCTACTGCAGACAGGAGGGTGGCAAGTTCAAGACTTGCCTGGGCTGCAAAATGAATTCAAAGCCAGCCTAGGAAGTCTACAGGGGCTTTGTCTCAAAATAAAAAGTTAAGTAGCTCATTGCTTAAGGGCATCCTTGGCATGCAGGGGGCCCTAGAATCAACCTTCCAATTCCACAAAACTGACACAAACAGGAGAACAAAACGGACACCATTTCTCCTCCCCTGAAGTGACTGAACTGCTAAGGAGCAAAGGACCACACTTGGGCAACTCAGAAATAAGCTTAGCTGGTGATTTCCCTTGCAGCACTGATGTCATAGTTGCAATTACCAAGCAAATTTTAGAGATTAACATGTAATGCTTAGTGGGTGGGAAGGCAGAGTTTCAATAGAATTTGATAGAAAACACACCATACTAGAACCTACATAGGCCTGAATGCAGAAGCTCTCTGTATTACGATGCAAAATATTACATTTATGCAAGTTGTGTTGTGCAAGACATTTATTTCAAAGCATTTTTGACTGAATATTGAATTTTCTTCTCCCTTATCTAATTTTATGTAAATTTCTACATTTTGTGTGTTTATAGAAACTGAGAACTATCTGGCATGACCTATTTTCGTCCCTGAAGTACATTTTACAAACTGTGTATGTTGTGTACTAAGCACTGGCCAATCATTGATAAGGAAAAATGTGTTCATCTGTTGATTTTGATATTTAAGCTTCTCATGATTGTTTCCTTCTTAAAATTTTTAGTTACACATGGAATATTCCAGTCAAATGGGCCGAAAATAACAACTCAAGGATCACAGTGTACAACAGGTCAGACAAAGGAGGTAAATATTATTTAACACATTCATTTCTTCTTCAAATTGATGCATTTCAGTAAACAGATAGAAATACAGCAAGGCAGCAGTTACACCAAAACTTGTAAATTTCAGCTGAAAGTCATCTCTCAACTAACTTACCCACAAGTCTAAAGTTTTGTATACGATGAGAATGTCCCCACCTTGACACCATCCTTGTAGTAGTGATTTATCATGGCAGACAGGAATGAATCACAGGAGCCAAAGGAATTTTACTTACCTGACAATCACTGGGAATTCAAGCCGTAAGGCTCCCTCCCTGCTCCTGCCTTTCTGTTCTTTCTTCTTTTTTTTCTCCTCTCTTTCTTCTTCTGCTCTTTATATCAAAGAAGGAAGACATTGAAATTCTTAAAATATTACATGAATGGCCTGCTTTTTAAATGTTCTCTCTCAATTAGAAAAATCAGCTGCAGATGTGTGTTTCTTCTTCTCTCTCCATTGACTTTTCTTCTCCTTGTTTGAAAAAATGTTAGGCTTCTTTAAAAACAAGGAGGTGTGTTACAAACCTCCAAATTGCTTGGGGAAAAACGGTAAGTAAGGGAGATTTTAGGATCAATCCCAGGAGAATCTTGCCTTTTTTGTTTGTTGGTTTGGGTTGAGTTTTTTGTTTTTTGTTTTGTTTTGTTTTGAGATATTTTATTTGTGCACTTTGCCCTTCTAGCTAGAATTCAAGTCACTTGAGAGCAGAGACCATCTTAGCACATATTGTATCACAGGGAAGAAGTCATGGAGAGTCTCGCTTTTTATGCTGTAACCGTTGTAATTGTTTTGAGTTGCAAGACAAAATGGATTTCTTCTTTATGTCTCATGAGAATGTAGTCTCAGAACAGCAGATTCTGCAGGCTTTCTCTGGGGTTTCTTGAAGCTAAAAGCATCCTACATTCCTTTATCTCTACCTGGTTATTTGTCCTCAAATCTCAAGTGGATTACCAGAGCTGGGGTTCTAGTTCAATTGGTACAATGCTTATTCAGCATGCACAAAACCCTGGGTTCAGTTGGCAGCACCACATATAACCAGACGCGGTGGTAAACAGCTATAATCTCAGCATTCAGGAGCTAGAAGCACAAGGATCTCAAACTCAGGGTTATCATCAGCTACATAGTGAGTTCAAGGTCAGCCTGCAGTCAAGGGCGGCTCAAACTGCATGAAGCTCTGGCTTAAAATACAAAATTTAAAATAAAGTGTATCACCTAATCTCTTTGGATAAGTTCCTAGCTCCATGATAGCATCCTCTGTCTTCCACATACTCAGGCCTCAAGCAACTGCTGGCCTTATGCCAATGAGGACTTAACATATTCTGGAAATTAGTTTTATGAGTTGATATAGTAGTGTTTCTCTACTGTCTCATTTCAGTTAACATTTTTCCAGGGTTCATTCATGTTGTGGCAGGGATCAATTCTTCGTTCTCTTGCATAATGATAATAGTTACATGTGTATACATACATACATACATATATACATATATATGCATATACATATATATTTGTATCATATATGTATATATAATTCTATATTCATATAGATATGTCATCTCTTCTTTACCTGTCCACCTTTGGATCTTTCTAATCCTACAGAATACTGTTAGAATCGTTTGTGTAGTAGTTCTTTTGCCTTGGGTATTTTTCATCTTTGCTATTTTTTTCTTTTTCTTTTTCTTTTCTTTTCTTTTCTTTTTTTTTTTTTTTTACTTTTATTATAAACTCTCTTACACGTTTAGTTCAGCTCTCCTGTCTTCGCAATTATGAAGGTAAGACTATCTCCAGGCTGTTCCTGAGAGAAAACATAGTCACAGGAAACCACACCCACTTCCTAGGAAACCACACCCCTCCCTAGGAAACCACACCCCCGTCATCGTTTATGCTAATAATTGTTTTGACATTGTGGCCAACTCTGAATCCTTCCAGATTTCCCAGATTGACATCTTTTTGTCTCAATACTCCACATGTGTACGCTGTGATTGAACTCTAAACTCACTGTCTTTTGGACTGTCTGTTGGCCATTTTCCTACTCACAGGCCTGTGTGCCAACAAAAAGTGAAGAGGGCAGAAAGAGAAATAATACAGTAAAAATGTCCCACGTCAGTAATAAAAGGTACGACAAGAATGTTGGGCTTTGAGCGCCTTCAGTGGAACCATCACCACATATTTTCCCCGTTGGTCGCTGTGTTTAGCTGAGGGTCAGAAAACTGTCTCTGCAGCGGCTTGATTTGCTGTTTACCCATTTAAAAACATGAATAATTCATCCACTCTAACACAGTTTTTCCCCAGCGTTGTAATGGAGTGAGGATTTCATATAAGAGAATGTTCTAGATAGTGGAAGCTCACTCAAGTGCCTCAGAAAACAAATATCAAGAGTTCAGAACAAATATTCTTCTAGTATTTGTTATATATTTATTAGAAAGAATTTTTTGGAATACTCAATCCTTAATTCATTAGTTCATTCTTTCAGGCAAGTTTTTGGTTTGCTTTATTTTGAGACAGAATCTCACGTAAGGCAGCCTAGCCTCCCACTGGTTGGGTAGTCAAGGATGCCCTTGAACTCCTGACTCTCCTGCTGCCCCTTGAGAGTGCTGGGATTACAGGCGTGAGCCTGTATGCCTGCTTTGTACCATGCTGGGGAAGGAGACTATGATACCGTACCTGCTCGGCAAGCACTGTGAGCTGCCTTCTTAGCTGGAGAAGGTATTTTTAAAGAGTAGTTTTAGGGGTAGTTTGGGAATGTAAGGCCAGAAGACTGAAGTGTAACCTTTCCTAGCCTACAGTCTGCTATGTAGGGCAGGTCTTAGGACACACGGGTTCTGCCATAGGAGGCTGTTGCCCGGGACGCAGGTGGCAAGAGGAACCCACTGGACAAGAAGCAGTGCAGATGTATGGGGCCAGGAAAGATTGCTATGGAAGAAAACACGAGGGTCAAGAGCTCAGAGGCTCACTAGAGTTTTAGGGTAACAGGATTGACCAAGTACAGAGTGGGGGTGGGGGTGGTGTCTGTGGCTCAGTCAGGGTATGGCTCAGTCAGGGAGCAGAGTGTGAAAACAAAAGGAGAGGGGTCTTCTTGCTCCCTTCTACTACCTCTCAGGCATGTCTAAAAGCATTTGAGTTACCATTGGCCATCTGTGCCTCTCTTCCTCGAAGAGTATTCTTTTGAGGAAATAAATGCTAGCGTTTCTGGCTGTTGCTGCTGCCCTGTTTCTTCAGCAGGCACTAAGGGGTTGTTTATCCTAGGAAGGAGCGAATAAATGCATGACTTGTGCTCCGTGTTCAAGGAGCTACAGGAACCAACCTAGCTTCATCTCAAACTTCAGAATCACCAGAAACAAAACAAAAACAAACGACAAATTAGGCAGCTCTTCCTACTTCAAAGTGCCTGCTCCAATTTTAGGCTGTGCCATGAGTTCCTGTTTCCTGTCTGAGGACATCTTCAGCTCAGGGCACAGATGACAAATGTGCCCTGAGTACGCTGGATAGGCTAGCAGCTCATGTTACCTGTCTCACGTCCTCTCTCACGTTCCCGCTCACGACACTCTGATGATTCATCAGTTAGAAATGCCCCCAAGCAATAATAGGACTTCCGGGATCTTTTATTTACACAAGTATTGTATGTGATATTTTAAGTAGTAGGAAAAAAAAATGTCGTTTCTAAGAAAAGAAGTAAATCTCACACAAAATGTTTCCTGGCTATTCTAACCTAGACCCCTGCCCACACCCCCCCCCCCACCCAATCATCCTCATTTAAATTGTCTTAACTCTGTTAAAGTGAGCTTATTATTATCAAAATATATTTTCCTATCTTTACTGCTGCTATTTGCAGTCACTGGGATTTTCTTTTAGGCTAGCCATTCCAAGTAATTTTCTTATATAGCTGATGCTGGCAGCTTTGTGAATCTTGTGATTCCTAGTGTTAATGGTTGATAAGTTAACCATTGCTGTTGAAACTTTATTTGCTCTCTTTTCTTTTTCAACTAAATTATAAGCTCCTTGAAGATTAAAATACTCATGGTATCTTTCATTCCCCATCTATTATCAATAAGCACTAGGCACATGGTGAGAATTTGCTAAGCATGGGCTTAGTGGAGGAGGTTTGCCCAGATCTTCCTAGATCTTCCTAGATCTGTTATTGTTATGGTACAGCTCTCTCTGTCTTTGCCACCAGTTGCTATTTTTGTTATAACTTTTTTTGTTATAATGATTCACCTACATCTGATAGGATGCCATCGATCTGCCTTGATTTCTTGCATTCGAACATTTAGAAGGAATGAAGGTTGTCAGGAGACAAAGGAGTTACCAATCTTGCCTAAACACGGTGTTTCTGTAGACACTACTCCAGGACTGGGGCCTAGGAGAAGGACGAAAACATTACTTCCTGTGTGGAGTCAAAGAGTTGTCCTAAGACATCCCTCCAGGAGTGGGCTTAAGACATCGCCCCAGAGGGAGAGTTTGGAGATGGGTATAGACTCGGGATGGTGATTTTTGGAACTTTCATGTCTGGAATTTATTAATTTAAATGAGTAAAACCTGGTATTGTAGAAATGGGATTTACTAAAATGTTTCATGTGGGTATGTTCACATGTTTATCACCAAACAAATGGTGACCACGTATCTTTAAATGTGTCCAGGAGGGAAAGACTTTCTCCATGTTTTCAAGCTGAGTCTTGTGTAACACACAAACCTGAAATCAGTTATGCTGGTTTAGAACCTCAGTTTGTCAGCTCAGCCCTGGTCAATCAAGTCTTGGAAGATTTAGCCACCTAAACCGAACATTAAGTAAGAATGCTAAATTTTGTACGTATTAATCATGTGTACTGACCTAATGAACCAGCACACCCATGTAGGCTAATTAGATATCTCTTCCCAGTGAGAATATACTGAGTAAGGATTAGGGGATCATAGGATCGAGCCATCATTTTAAAGATGTCACCAAACTATGATACTAAGACAGTGCATTGTCCAGGCAAGCCCGTCAGTGCACTAGTAAATGATCAATTGTGTCTTGATGCGATGAAAGTTTTTTGTTTGTTCAACAGCCAAAGGAAGTATTTCTGACTCACCATGTCTTCCAGGCAACTGTCTCGCAAATAACAACTTGGAAATTCTGGTTTTTGTTTGTTTGTTTTTACTTCTCGTAGTTCTAATACAACCTGAATGTCAGACTCTTTTCATGGGTATTTTCCACCTGGTACACAGAGAAAGAAACTAGGGGGACTAGGACTGGCAGAGCCAGTCAGAAGTAAGGAAAGAAGTAAGTTAGATATTTTCTTTATTTACATGTATATTTTCCCTTTCCCCCTCCAAAAAACAAACAAACAAACAAACAAAATCAACAAGAACAAACCCCTGTTGCCTCCCCCCTCCCCATGCCTGCCACCCCACCCTCTCCCACTTATTGGCCCTGGCATTCCCCTACACTGGGGCACAAAACCTTCACAAGGCTGAGGTCCTCTCCTCCTATTGACGATCAACTTTGCAATCCTCTACTATACCCATGCTGCCAGAACATTCAGTCTCACCATATATAGTCCTTGGTTGGTGGTTGGGTCCCTGGGAGCTCTGAGGGTACTAGTTAGTTCATATTGTTGTTCGTCCTAAGGGGCTGCAAACCCTTCAGCTCCATAGATCCTTTCTCTAACTCCTTCATTGGGGACCGTGTACTCAGTTCAATGGATGGCTGTGAGCCTCTACATCTGTATTAGTCAGGTATTGTCAGAGCCTCTCAGGAGATAGCTATATGCTTGTCCTTCCTTCAGTCTCTGCTCCATAGTTAATCTCTGCAACTCCTTCCGTGGGTATTTGGTTCCCCCTTTTAAGAAGGAATGAAATGTCCACCTTTTGGTCTTCCTTCTTCTTCCTTCTTCCTTCTTTAACTTCAGATTGCATTTTACATCTAGTTCTCAGCTGTATGATGCTACTTAGCAGCAAGGGAGACAAGTATGTGTAATCTAGCTCTTACCTAGTGGAAAGGAACAGTGTGGCAAACGACTAATGGGCTCTCTTCCATGTACGCTATTCCCTGTAGAACCAGACCTATAAAAAGATGAGAATTGCATGTGCTGGCTCAGGTGGGCTCTGCTTGCTGGAGTAGATGGGAAACACACCAGCAGATCTCTACTATACCGCTCTCCTTTGTGGGTGCTTTTCCAAATCCACGTGGGGGAAAACCCTTATGATAGGCAGGTTGCATTTCTCCAGGCTTTGTGCATTGTCTATTATGTATTAAAACTGTAGCTGAAGGTTGAGGGAGGCAGGTTATTGTTCCTGGGTCATGGAGATATATTCTTGTCTCAAAATACAAAGAACAAACCAATGACACCAACTTCCTTTGCAGGCAAATGCTCTGCGTCAGTCGCTAAGATCTGGGAGAAGCTCTGAAATGATAACGCACACAATCGTGACTCAATTCCTCACTTCTCCCTTCCTCCCCCATCTCTCTGCTCTTCTCCCTTGTACCATTCTGGGATCTACTAAGTTGCCTAGGCTAGCCTTCAGTTCATGATTCATGATCCTCCAATAACAGGGTTGCACATGTAGCACAATTTTGCACAATATTTTTTCACTGTGTGTATTTGCACACTATAGGCCCATGTGTGCTCTGGTGCATAATACATTTAACGATCGTATATGGCTATAGAGGTCAGAGGTCAGGTGCTCTCCACCGTATTTTTTTGAGGCAAGATCTCTTACTGATCCTGGAGCTCACTGTTTTGGGTAGACTGGCTGGCCACAAGCCCTGGGGAATTCACCTTCGCTTGCCCTCTTAGTATTGGGTTTACAGATACGTGCCTACATTGGGGTCCCAGCATGAGTCTTCCATCTGGATGGCCAGTCTTTTACTCACTGGACCATCTCACCAACCCTGAGAGGGAAATGTCTTCAAAAGATCCCCTACCCAGGGATAACTTCTTCAACATTTGCCATACATTTGCCTTTATAACATGGACAGTAAGAGTCCTTTGTGATTGTTGTGTATACATTTTCAAATATATAAAATAAAATTTCATAGTATAATTTCAAATGGCCAAAGATTACTAATCTTAGAGTAGGTAGGGTGTCATTGTGTGTTTTATGTTTGCTTGTGCACACATGTAGAAGCTTCTCATATGCATACACACAAAGAAAATTTAAAAATTTAAGCTTGATGAGTAATTTTTTTTATATTATTGTGTACATTTTGGGAGTTGGTTTTGTTTGAAACAGGGCCAATACTGTAGCACAGATTAGCCTTGAATTTGCAGCTATCCTCCTGTCTCAGCCTCTTGAGTGCTGGAATTACAGTACAGGCATGTACCACCCTGCCTGGAATTCTTTATACTTTATTTTCCAAGAACCTCATAAGGAACACATGCTGGTGTTATAATCATAAAATAAAATAAAATAAAATAAAATAAAAACAAATGTACACTCTTATGCCCATAAGCAAACATTGGTTGCTCAGTTCTACTTTCTTCATTACATCATGGAGCAACTCTACAGTCTGCTGTTGCCAACTGCCCTCAAAGTAGCATGAACTTGGAAAGCCCTTAACGACTGCCTTCCGGGGTCTCAGCTTCCTCATCTATAAAGTGAGAAAAATCACAGTAACGTTAGCCAGGCTTAACCGGGTACATATAAAGCACAGTAAATTCCTGCAGTATTTAGACGGATGGCCAGGAACTTCTCAACGTTATTTATATTTGCATGGTTATTTCTAGAACTGGCAGCCTATCCTGTTTCATAATAATGGGGATGGCTGGCATCTGTTGGTCACACAACACCAAGCGAAGTGACCCCATATTATCTGCGTTATCTTACTTAATCTTCACAACAGACTCAGAAGGATTGTTGTCCCCTTTTTCCTCCTGGGAAACTGGGACACAGGGAGGTCAACTGATCTGGCCAGAGTTACACAGCTCGCCAGTCTCGTAGAAAGGACTTTATCCCAGGTCTGTCAAACTCAGACGTTCCTGTTCTATCTTCAGTAACATACTGGCTTTACCGTTAGCAAGAAACTTTCCTCCCAATACAAACATTCAAAGAGCGAGGTTGCCAAAAGATTAGCTTCCTTTCAACAACTTCCCCATGGCCAAATGACAAAGGAAGATTAATACTGCACCAGTGAGGTAAGGGTTCACATTTTGTCAAGTACCTGTTCTGAAGGTTCCTAAGAAAACTTATTGTCATGTTGAAGGCTTGAGTTCTATATTATGAAAAACTACTGGGTCCTGGACATCGTCCAGACCTTGCAAAGGCTTCCAAAGTTTAAATCACCTTTCCTCCCAAACTTGCCTCCCTCTGTTCTACACTGCCAACACCATCACTCATTCCACCGGGCGAGCCTTCACCCCTCCCCCAGGCAGGAGGAGGGCTATGCTGCCTTTACCTCTCACGGGTCTCCACTCTGTTCCCACTATTGTGGTCACGTCGGTCCAGGTTCAAACCCTTTCATGTCCTAGATTACTACAGTTGGGTTCCAAGCGGGTCTTCTTGATTTAGAATCTAATCCAAAAATCTCTCCCATGGCACCGTCAAGAATTCGTTTTCTGGAAAGCTGATTGAAGCGTGTTACTTCCTTGTTTGACAATCTTCTCTGTGTTCTCACCTCCCAGAGGATGGATGCTTTGGCACGGCATGCATCATTAAAACTAAAGCTCTGGGCTTCATTTCCAGCCTTGCCTGCTATTTCCCAGTATGGTTCCCTGTATGGTCTCTGTATTAAACTCCTTGAAGTCTCTCACTTATTGTTAAGTTCCCACACCATTGTCTGAATGAATTATTTTCCATGTAGGCAAACTATATATTGATGGAAAAGCATAGAAGTGACGCTGATGGATACTTGCGATGTCAGAGCACAGTTTATTGTTATTATTATTATTATTAATTATTGGAAGAGACTTTTGTAATTATATTCATGTACAGAAAACTTAGCAGTGTACACTTTAGCCCAGTTTAGTGGTGAGTTCTTTTAGCCTTTGCCTTTTCCAGCTTGGTAACTCAAGCCACAGAGTTAGGACCCAGGACATTGCCTCCCTAGCGGCAGCTGATCTCACTGTATTTGTCGTTGTGATTGGTCCTAATAGCTTCCACCAGCTTAGCCAGAGCACCTTGTCTTCCGAGTTAACTTCACTGTGTGAAGGCAACAGTGGTGCAGGTCTTCCTGTGGACCAGGCGCCCCAGCCTGGCCTTCCCCTTGATGATACAGTAGGGCACCCCCTATCTTTCGACACAGGGCATGCAGGAAAGCCTCCTGCTCAATGGAGTTTGCATCATGGGCAATGACCACTAGCTGAGCCTTCTTGTCCTCTGTCAAGGTGGTGACTGTATTGACCCCTGCTTGGAGGACGGGTGGTCTCTTAGTTGGGACGTCCCCTTTGCCAGGGGCTTTCTTCTCAGCACCAGCTGGTAGCCTTTTTTTTTTTTTTTTTTTTTTTTTCTTTTCCTGTTTTGTTTCTGGTCTGTACTTTTGCCTGTCCAGGGCCTGGGTGAACTGGTTAATGGCAGGAGGTACTTTGAACCACTTATCGAGGATGGCCCTTTGCCACTACAGCCTGATGTAGCGAGGCCATTTGATGAAGCGTGTGAGAGCTCTTTTGGGCTGGATGCCCCGCCCAACGCCAAAGTTCTTAGGCTTTTTCTCAAACAAAAGATTGATTACCTTTTTGGCCTCCTGTTTCTTCATGACAGCTGGGGATGGGGGGGGGACGTGGGGGTGGGCAGAGTGCACCTTCTTCCCCTTGGCCTTCTTTCCTTCGGGTACCTTGCTTGGCTGGAAAAGAGAGATCCACAGGTATTATTTTTAAGGTGTATATTTGGCCTAAAATTTAAGTTTCTCTCCCTTTAGCACTGGGTTTCTAAAAGCCTGATCCTTGAGCCCTATGTTTGTATGAGATGGTACTCTGGGAAAGTTAATTTGATAACTCCACTGATGAAAAAAACCTTGCAAAGGCAAATCTAATTGAAAGGACAAATAGAAAGTGGATGGCCAAGAAAGAACATTCATTGCACTGGGTTTCCGAGTCAATTGCAGCATGTCCTTAACACCTCAAACTGTAACAATGCTCCCATTGTTGTTCTGTTTAGCACTAGTTATTTCCACTAGCTACAATGTTAACATATTTTATTTTGGGAATTAGACCCAGGGGCTCCCTCCTGCTAGGCAAGTGCTCTACCACTGGTCCACATCTCCAGACCTGTTTTAATTTTGTTTTGAGACAAGCTCTCACTAGGTTGCTCAGACTGGCTTTGAACTCACTGTAGTCCAGGTAAGCCTATAAGCTGCCACAGCCTTCCGAGTAGCTGGAATTATAAACATATACCAGCAGGTCCAGCTTCCATGATCACTCTGAGAAGGTGATCTTTAAATGTTAGCATCTCAGCCGTTCTTGGTGGTGGTGGTGGGGCTGTCCTAGTGAACAGCCTTCACATTGTTAATCCATTACACTTGGGAATGTATGGATCACTCCCAGGAGGCACACATTTCTTTGTCCTTAGGTACCACTGTTTTTCACTGCAAGACTCTGGCCAGCTTGAAGTTATTGTGCTCCTGCAGCCCATTGCTGCCAGGGAGGAGTGTAAGCTACAAATGGCAGGATGCTTGTTGACATTACTTATTTCTTGTTCATCTTGCTCACCCCAGTGACATTCTAAAGTTAGGCAACTAAATAAGAATTAGGCTTAGGGGCTTTGGGTCCAAATCAAACCTGACTCCTTGAGCTAATATTACTTTTCTTCCTTTTTTTGTCTTTTTGTCCTCTGGGTCTAATTTCTCCATGTTTACAGTGTATGCAAACATGTTTCTCATTAGTGTTTATTTACTGCCACAGGAATCACTTTGAATGCTAATCTTAGTGGAGATGTTTTTCTCAAAATAAACCCAGATCATGTTGGGTTTTATCGTGTGAACTATGAAGAAGGGACTTGGGATTGGATAGCTGGGGCGCTCTCCTCAAACCATACGGTAAGGAACTGCGCAGTCAGGAACTATTGTAATTTTGTTGCAAGAACAGCATTTTCACAATACTAATTTTTTCCCCCCAAATGCTCTTTGCTTTGAGAATCATGGCTTTTGTGTTTCTTCTTCTTCCAGAGCTTCTCCTCTGCTGACCGCTCAAGCTTTATTGATGATGCTTTTGCTTTGGCAAGGTATGTTTAAAGATTAGGTCACTCAAAATAACCTGAGTTTTCCCATATGTCTTTAAAATTAATTACAGTTACATTTGATTTTTTTTTAATTGAAAACATCCAAATGTCTGTATTTTAAGCATTATTATTATTTTTTGCTCACTTTTTAAAATTCATATGAACCTTATAACAAATACTGATGCTAGCGATTCATAAAAACAAGCTTCCCATCCCAACCCCGTCCCTGTTATTGTGGGGTACAAGTTACTCCATACTGGGGTCTTTGACTTAATTAGTGATACTTGAAAATGATCAGAGTGTATCTTGGACTGGTAAGGTGACTCAAAGGATAAAGGTGGCCTCTGCCAAGTCTGCCGACCTGAGTTCTAGCCCAGGACACCCATGACAGGAGGAGAGACGTAATTTCGATATACTGTCCTCTTACCTCCACGTGTGCACAGTGGCAGGCCCATCTCCCTAAAAAAGACAACTGAAATATAAATGACAGGATTTTATTTTATTTTATTTTTTTAAAGATTTATTTTATTTATTTTGTGTGTATGAGTACACTGTAGCTGTACAGACAGCTGTGAGCCATCATGTATGTGACTGCTAGGAATTGAACTCAGGACCTCTGCCGGCCCCACTCGCTCCGCTCAGCTTGCTCCGTTGTAATACACTGTAGCTGTTTTCAGACACACCAGAAGAGGGCGTCCAATCTCCTTATGGGTGGTTGTGAGCCATCTCGTCAGCCCAAATGACAGGGTTTTAAACATACCTTCAGAATTTGACTTAACAAATACACAGCGTGTTTCAGTTTTGTGAGCCTACACTTACTTGTAGATATTTGGAACGAGAATTTCGAGTTCTTATCCAGGTTATTGGGACAAGAACAAGCCACGGAGAGCTAGCATTGGCTAACATTCCGACACCATTGTAGAGATTTGACTTTTTTTCTTCTTCAGGATCTGAGAGTAGCCTGAACTTAGAGAAAGATAAGCAATCTAGATTGGGGAGTAGAGAGACAGCGACCATGGCATCTCTACTTTTTCAGGTCACCTGACCCTAATAATTATTTATTAAGTTTCTGATCCTCTGCACGAGCTACATACATAGCTGATTTGATGTCAGAGTTTTTCAGAAGCTTTGTCTAAACATGAAGTAGATAGATACTAATTCCTTCGGACACTTCTCCTGGCTTCTGCCTGGGCTAAGCATTAATCTTTCACTCTGTGTCCTTTCCAACAGTACTGTATCGTCATCGCTTATTGTATCCATACTGCCCAAGAAACACTCTTATGAGGATGGGCATCTGAACCTCGCTCATGAGAACGTGTGACTGTTAGAGTTGTTGTCCAAGCAGGTCGATAGCTGGTTGGCTAGGATCACAAGCAGAAACATTTCACATGAACTCCTTAGAGGATCAGAAACTTAATAAATAATTATTAGGGTCAGGTGACCTGAAAAAGTGGAGATGCCATGGGAAGTCGAAAGATGCCGTCAGTCGTCAAAGGGCTGAACAATAGGCTTTTGAGCTTGACTAACATCCTGGTTCTCTAGAAAGTGGAGTAAGTCTCCTTCCTAGCCACTGTCTAGATCAATCTCCTTATAGAAAATTAGAGATGTCTTCGGAAGACTATTGTAAGGACCAGTTAGAAAACAGGTACATGGAACCTAAAAGAAGATTTTTTTTTCTTACAAATTCCTATCAAATTCTGTTACTTGACTCAAATCATGCCCCTTGGGTTTTTAACAGCAAAGATGCATTTTCCAAAGCACTCCTGCAGTGCTCCCTGAACCTTACAGGGAGAGGCAGAGAGAGATGTGTAATTTAGGGCTGAGCCTTCAGTCACAGCTTATGCTCAGGATCTTAGGCAGCCACACCTCCTTCATTCCCCATAGAGAGGTGAGACTAGCATTTTCTTGGATATCAGCATTCAACATACAAACTTTAAAGACAATTGATTCTATTTGATTTTTTTTTCCTCAAATACACCTGGACTAAACTTTTAAAAATACTTTTCCATAAATTTTTGTGGAACTGACTACCATGGTATCACAGTGGTATCAGTTGAGTCTCAACAGTAAACACAATTTCTTTTCTTTCTTTCTTTTTTAGTATTTATTTTATTATTTTTATTTGTGTGTGTGTGTGTGTGTGTGTGTGTGTGTGCGCACTCACATATGTGTGGAATACACAGAGGTCCAAATTGGGCATCGGATCCCCTAGAACTAGAATTATAAGCAGCTGCGAGCCTTCTGAGAAGGGTGTTGAGAACCATGGGCTTCTGTGAGAACAGCAAGTGCACTTAACTACTAAGCCATCTCTCCAGCAGTTTTTTAATTACTTAGCAGAGGAATTCTCACGAATATGAAATGCTAGGGTCACCACACTGGTCCTTTCAATTGAAAGTCTGGTTTTCAATTAATTGTCTTATTTATTTTTTTTCTCTCAGAGCTCAACTTCTGAATTATAAAACAGCTCTGAACTTGACCATGTATCTCAGATCCGAAGAGGATTACCTGCCATGGGAGAGAGTCATTTCAGCTGTGAGCTATATCATTAGCATGTTTGAAGATGACAGAGAGCTGTACCCCATGATAGAGGTGATGTTCACGTTATCAGTATACCACAGACGTAAATGTTCAGTCAATTAGGGTGGCTTCTAGGGGAAGGACCTCTTGGGGAATATCTATTCCCCACTTGTGAGGACCTGACCAGTCAATGCAGACGGGCTGTCTGACCTTTTTCACTTTTAAATGTTTAGTATTTGTGTTTCTGTATGTCTCCAAAAGGTATCAATTTTAGTATCAAAATGACTATAAGACCATTTTATTTAAAATTTTAACACTTTAAACTATAAAATGGAACCCACTTTAAAATGGATTTATCTGCTAAAATTGATTTATTTTAACAAAATATAGCAAAGTAAAAAACTATATTTTCTTACTCTTACCTCCTTATTGGAATTTTTGTTTTAATTTTTCATCTCTATTTACCTTTTCTTTGTCATTTCCATAGCTCTTTGACAAGCTACTTGCAATTTTAAACAAATTCTGGATCTGAATCTAATTATTTTGTGTACTAAATGAAAGGCCTCAGAAAAATGATTTGATATTTGTGGTATTGATTTGTGATATCAAAAGTGATTTTGATATTTGATATTTGTGAGTGTAATAGGAACATTAGAATACTTGCCTGCCAGTGGTAATAGGTTAGTGAGAACCCCTAAATTGTCTTCATAAGTCTAAATTGCTGTCATTCTTTAATGTTTCACTAATAGTTAAACATCATCTTAGTTTCAGAGGTATATGAGGTGTCTTCCTAATTATTACTATAGTGAAAAAAATAAGTTAAAGAGGCTGTTATTTTAGACTTGTTGTTTTTTCCTGTTGTAGTGATAAAAATACCCTTATAAAAGCAATTTAAGGGTAAAGGGCACATTTGGTTCACAATTCCAGGTTATGGTCCATTGTGGGGAAGTCAGGGCAGCAGAAACTTGAGGCAGTTTATCCTTATTACATCAACAGACAAGAGCAGAGACTGCTCAGCTTACTTTCTCTATCCTTAACCTAGACTCCCCTTACCAGAAAATGGTGCCACCCATGGCGGGCTGGCTCTTTCCACATCAAACAATGGAAGCAAGACAAAGCCCCATAGTCTTGCCCCAAGGCTTGCCCAATCTAGATAGACCCCTCCCTAGGACTCCCGTCTCCCATGATTCTAGTTTGTGTCACATTGACAATCAAGATGAAGCATCGCAGAGGGCTTGCTCAGTGTTCTACAAAACATTAGAGAAAGATTTAGAATGATTTTGATGCTTAGGACTGAAGGAAAATTCAATGTTATAAAATATGAACACTTTCTTTTTCTAAGCACTGGTCCAAACTTCTCATGATTAGTAGGGGAAAGATTACAATGGGGGCTCTAGGTAGACAGAAGATGCAGAGACTGGCAAGTTCTTACTCATGATGTACTGTGCTTCTCTTTCAGGCGTACTTCCAAGGCCAAGTGAAGCCCATTGCAGATTCTCTGGGATGGCAGGATACTGGAAGCCACGTCACAAAGTTATTTCTTACCTTTTAAAAACTAATATTCACTTAACATTTGTGTATTTGTGTTTTAAGACATAGTGAACATTTGCTGAGGCCCTGGCTCTGTGCTTGTTTGTTTTTGAAGGTTACTCCGAGCCTCTATATTAGGATTCGCATGCAAGATGGGAGACAGAGACGCCTTGGGCCATGCTTCGCAGTTATTTGAATCCTGGCTAAAAGGGAATACAAGGTGACTGACTACTCGTGTTGTCTGCCTTGTCGAGAAGATTTGAAACAGAGTGTGAGTAAACACATAAAATGCCTGAAACATTGTTTCTTCTTGCAGCATTCCTGTGAACCTCAGACTTCTCGTGTACCGCTATGGAATGCAGAACTCTGGCAATGAGGCAGCGTGGAACTATACTCTAGAACAATATCAGAAAACATCTCTAGCACAAGAGAAAGAAAAATTGCTCTATGGGTTAGCTTCAGTGAAGGATGTAACACTCTTGGCAAGGTAAACTGCTGTTTGCTTTATGGTCCTGGGGGTTAAATCCAACCAATATATTGTCCTTACCAGGCAAGTCTTCAAGCACTACTATGTACACTTATGTGTAATTTATTTTTTCATCTCTTTCTCTTTTTGTTTGTTGTCTACACAAGGTCTCACTGGATGGCCCCGTAGATTAACATTAAGGCAATCTCCCTGCTTTTGCTTGTCACGAGGCCTGACATGTTTTAATGTGTAATTTAAAATAAATTTGAGGGACTGGAGAGATGGTTCAGCAGTTAGGAATACTGGCTGTTTTTTCAGAAGACTCCAGTTCGACTCCTAGCACCCACATGGTGACTGACCCACGAGTACATAACTACCACGGGAGCTAATGACCTCTTCTGGCCTCTGTGTGAACCAGGCTCTCAAGTGGTGCACAGATACATACACATAAAATAATAATAATGAAAAATTAAATAACTGAAGTAAAATTGGCTTAGATTAAATAGAGAACATGACCACCTTGACGTTTGTCAAAACATTGTGCTAGATGGCATGGTGCTAATCATATTTGTTAAAGAATTTAGCAACTACTTTACATGTTTTAGCAAGAGTCTTATGAATTCAGGTGTAGAAGAAGATTGCACAACAAAACAAAACAAAATGCCTTCAGGGGCCACGGTATCAGTATAATTTCTAGAATTTCCACAGCTTAGTGTGTCAAAATGTTTCCCTAAGCCATCCCTTGTGAAAGACAAGTTGTACCCCCTTATCGTATCTGCTGTAGAAAGTGGTTTGAGTGGTTAATGGTTTTTATGATCTAGTTGTGAATTTGAAGCAATACATTTTAGACCTTGAGCGATGACCATAACAAAGTGAGGTTTGGCAACAAGTTTGGGGTGAAGTGAAGTTTCCTGGAATTCCTTGCTTATATGAGCATATGATAAATGTGCTGTATTTCACACAAAACCAGGTTTATTCATACAACTGCAAGTGTCTAAAAAAGTAGCCACATCTGCTTTCTATCTGTTGGGACTAAAAGCCAGTACAACAAGGAGTCGCTGATGTTGGCTGCTTTTGTCTGCAAGTCTGGTTTTTAAATGACTTGTTAAACCTAAACCCTAGTTTATGCAGTCTATTAAAGAAAGTATTGGATAGTTTCCTCCTGTCTATATTTTCCTTTTATACAAAGGAGACACACATCCTTTTGTAGTGATAGAGAGAGGGATGCTCTGTTTCTTGCTGGTCTTCCTCAAAGAATTGATCTAAGTCGATCCTGGGCCAAGTCTATTGGGTTTTAGCCAGTCACACTGTACCTGCTAGAGCACTGTCTGTCTTCTAGAGATGAATGACTTCTGCTCATGAAGTACTCATGTCATATCTTCTGCTCATGAAGTGCTTGTGATGTACAATACTCTAGTTTCTCCAGAGGCTTTTTCAGCATCTCTGTACATCTTTTTTTTGAGATTGAAAATAAGTCTGGGGTTCTCCTATACAGCTGACAAGCCAAAGCAACATGAGTGTTCCTAAAAACCATTTAATATAGTCACCTCATCTTGCCTATGGCATCCTGTTTTGCTCTCCTTCCATATTGGGCATTGCACAAAGTTAGATATTGATCTGTAGGACTTTCCCTTGAAGAAGGAAAAGACACAGTGGTATTTTCTAACATCCTACAGCACATGAACTTATCTTAAATCTTGAGTTTCCTTTGTCTCACTTACGGTAAATTTCTTGGGTCAAATGTCTTATTTTTCTATGGCCACAGCACCCCAAAAAAACAATTTAAAGTGAGGGACGATTAATTTTGACTCATGGCTTAGAGATCTGAGTTCACATTCCAATGCTTAGTCCCGATGGAAGGCAGAAACATCACTGTAGAAGAATCAGGAGGAGGAGGAAGGCTGCTCACCATGTGTCAGCCAAGAAACGGGGAGAAACAGAGAAGGAAGCAGAGACAACATACACCCCTCAAAGTGATCCACTGCCTTCAACTAAGCAGAACCTCTTCACAGCCTATTGAGCTAAGCATTCGTCACAATGGACAAATCCACTGATGAAGACGGCACCATGAAGGTGCAAATAGTTCTACTACATTACCAGCAGAGGATCGGGCTTTCAACTACAGACCTTTGGGGCCATTTTATATCTAGACTCCAGCACTAAGCATGCTGGTCTTCGATACATTATAAAATGTCAGAAAAAATCTATACATTTCATTCCTTTATAATAAAGGCTATTTCTCTAATGTACCTCACATCTCAAGTTGAACAATAATCTTTTAACTCTTCTTTCCCCTAAGAATAGGAATGGTCCAAGTCAACATGCAGGAAGCCATTGAACGAGACAAGAAGATTATAAAAATGTATCTGGTTATTAGCAGTAGATATTTTTGAGTTGCCTTTTTCACAGTAAACAAAACATGTGGTGACTTCAGATAGAAATAATTCTAATAGCAATATGGACTTAGAAGGCCAACTCAAGTTAACACCACGGAATAACAATTGACAAACATCTACCTGTTTGTTCTTTCATTTATCCTAGATTGAGTTGTATCAAACTATAATTATATCTGGATAGCTTATTTAGCAAGTAAAGTTTAAGTTTTGTCCCATAGAATAAGACTTTAAGTTTTTCTTTACATATACTTTTAAAAAATAATTAATTAATTAATTAATTAATTCAGTAATTAAGTAAGTGCTTGTATTCAATAATTGGTCTTTTATCAGAGCACTTGTTCAAATTTAGTTTTTATTGTCTTGATATTTCTAAAATAATTTAAATTTTAAATTAGTTGAATTTTCAATAACCACTTTAATATTTAATATTAACTAAATTTAAATTATTAGATGTATTTCAGTATACACCAAAACTAGAGATTGTTCTTTTTGTTTGTTTGTTTGTTTTTTGAGACAGGGTTTCTCTGTATAGTCCTGGTTGTCCTGGAACTCACTCTGTAGACCAGGCTGGCCTCGAACTCAGAAACCTGCCTGTTTCTGCCTCCCAAGTGCTGGGATTAAAGACATGTGCCACCACCACCTGGCGAGGTTGTTCTTTTTAAAAAATTATTTATTTAATGTACATGAGTACACTGTAGCTGTCTTCAGACACACTAGAAGAGGGCATCAGATCCCATTATAGGTGGTTGTAAGCCACCATGTGGTTGCTGGGAAATTGAGCTCAGGGCCTCCAGAAGAGCAGCCAGTGCTCTTAACTACTGAGCCATCTCTCCAGCCCTGAGGTTATTCTTTAAAAACAGTTAAATACACTAATTTTTAAAAACATCTTTCCCCAGTTGCCATATTTAACTCACTCTGTCAGTGGATGGCTGCAAGAATTGAGTTGCTGGGATGAAAGCTATGAGAAATGTAGGTGATGGCTAATATTCACTTTGAAGCGTTTTCTTCTTGCCTTCTCTTAGGTATCTGGAAATGCTGAAAGACCCCAGTATTATTAAAACTCAGGATGTATTCACCGTCATCCGCTACATCTCCTACAACAGATATGGGAAGAGCATGGCCTGGAACTGGATACAACTCAATTGGGACTATCTGGTCAGCAGGTGGGATGATCAGATCACAGCCTCTTGTCTTCCTTGTTTGACACACCCTACAGGTGCTGACTTTTTATCTTAAGTGTGCTTTCTCAGACCTCTGTACCACGCCAAAGTGGCATGCTGCTATGGTAAAGGACCACAGCACTGTTCTTCTGGGTATGTTCATTTAGGCACAATTCATTTTTCTTAAAGTTGCTGTTTCTGGTTGATCCACGGGATTCTGAGATCTGGAGAGAGAACTAAACTGCACTATTTTTTTTTTTTTTTTTTTGTTTAATCAAAAATGTGTTAATGTAGGGCTGGAGAGATGGCTCAGTGAATAAGAGCACCAGCTACTCTTCCAGAAGACCCGGGTTTAACTCCTAGCACTCACATGGCAGCTCACAACTGTTTATAACTCCAGTTCCAGGGAATATGACACCTTCACACAGACTCACATGAAGGCAAAACACTAGTGCATACGAAAATAACAATAATAAATGAATTAATATAATTCTTCACACTATACCGTTGCCTTGCAAAATGTCAGATAGGTATTTACTTCTCAGCTACTATTTACTGAAAACTAGATGAGAATTCCTGGAGTTGGGCTCCAAGAAGAGCCCTATGTCTCCAGAACTCATATGTGCAGAACTTTCATCTCCTTGACCAGATAATAAACTCTAAGTATTCCGAATACTTTTTTTTTTTTAAAGATTCATTTATTATATGTAAGTACACTGTCACTGTCTTCAGACACACCAGAAGAGGGCGTCAGATCTCATTACGGGTGGTTGTGAGTCACCATGTGGTGGCTGGGATTTGAACTCTGGACCTTCGGAAGAGCAGTCGGTGCTCTTAACCCACTGAGCCATCTCGCCAGCCCCATTCCAAATATTTTTTTAAAAGAGAACTACATTTTCTTAGGCGATAATACTTTGGGAGGTGGGGTGGGTGGAGACTTGGTGTATTCACCTCTGTGTGTGTGTGTCATGTGTGGCGTGTGTGTGAGTGTGTGTGTGTGTGTGTGTGTGTGTGT